>ONZH01009122.1:0-116839 GCA_900303285.1 Rhinella marina | reverse complement strand
ACACGCTCAAGAGTTAAGGACTGAGCACTGGTACCCTCTACTGTCTCGCCGACATTCTCCTCCTCATCCTCATCCCCCTCCTCCGATACGCGCTGAGAAAAAGACCGGAGGGTGCTCTGGCTATCAAGCGACGTATCTTCCTCCACTGTCTCTTGTGACAAGCGCAAAGCATCCGACTTGATGCTGAGCAGTGAGTTTTTCAACAGGCAAAGCAGCGGGATGGTGAGGCTGATAATGGCGGCATTGCCGCTGACCATCTGTGTTGACTCCTCAAAGTTGCTCAACACCTGGCAGATATCAGACATCCACGTCCACACCTCATTGTAGACTTGAGGAATCTGACTGACCTGACTACCAGTTCTGGTGGAAGTTGACATCTGGCAGTCTACAATCGCTCTGCGCTGCTGGTAAACTCTGGATAACATGTTTAATGTTGAATTCCATCTCGTGGGCACGTCACACAACAGTCGGTGAGCGGGCAGTTGTAGGCGGTGCTGCGCTGCCCTGAGAGTGGCAGCATCTGTGGTCGACTTGCGGAAATGCGCACATATGCGGCGCACCTTGGTGAGCAAATCAGACAGATTGGGGTATGTCTTGAGGAACCGCTGAACTATGAGATTGAACACGTGGGCCAGGCATGGCACATGTGTCAGTCTGCCGAGTTGCAGAGCCGCCACCAGGTTACGCCCATTGTCACACACAACCATGCCTGGCTTGAGGTTCAGTGGTGCCAGCCACAGATCGGTCTGCGCCGTGATGCCCTGTAACAGCTCTTGGGCGGTGTGCCTTTTGTCACCTAAGCTCAGCAGTTTGAGCACCGCCTGCTGGCGCTTACCCACGGCACTGCTGCTGCGCCTAGAGCTACCGACTGAAGGCGCCGTGCCCACAGATGGTAATTCGGTGGAAGAGGAGGAGGCATAGTACGTCTGAGAGACCGTGACCGAGGTAGGCCCCGCAATCCTCGGTGTGGGCAGTACATGAGCGGCCCCAGGGTCATTCTCGGTCCCAGCCTCCACCAAGTTAACCCAATGTGCCGTCAGTGAGATATAGTGTCCCTGCCCGGCAGCACTTGTCCACGTGTCCGTGGTTAGGTGGACCTTCTCAGAAACAGCGTTCTGTGACACGTGCTGGTGTAGGGCTGGGACGGCACATCGGGAAAAATAGTGGCGGCTGGGGACCGAATACCGAGGGGCAGCCACCGCCATGAGATTGCGAAAGGCCTCGGTCTCTACCAGCCTATAGGGCAGCATCTCCAGGCTAAGCAATTTGGAGATGTGGACGTTGAGGGCTTGGGCATGTGGGTGGGTGGAACTGTATTTCCTCTTGCGCTCCAGCGTCCGCTGTAAAGACAGCTGAACGCTGCGCTGGAACACATTGGTGGACACTGTGGAGGATCGTGGAGGCGAAGGTGTGGTTTTCCGGCGGGGGGCACTCGTGCCGGGGTCCTGGGCAGGGGGTTGACTAGCAGAGGCAGCGAGTGACGCAGGGGAAGGAGCAGTGGTGTGACCCGCAGGAGGTGGTGAACGGCCTTGGTTCCATTGAGTGGGGTGTTTAGCACTCATATGCCTGCGCATGCTGGTGGTGGTTAGGCTAGTAGTGGTGGCACCCCTGCTGATCCTGGTGTGGCACAGGTTGCACACCACAGTCCGTCGGTCATCCTCACTTTCTTTAAAGAACCTCCAGACTTGCGAACATCTAGGCCTCGCCACGGGAGCTTCACTACGTGAAACAGTTGCTCCTGATGCACCAGCTCTGGCCCTGCTTCTCCCTCTGGCCACACCACTGCCTCTTACAACCTGTTCTGGTGCAGCACTCGCCTCCGCCTCAGAAGCACTGTCTTCACTCGGCATATTAACCCAGCTTGGGTCAGTCACCTCGTCATCCTCCGATTCCTCAGTCTGCTCCCCCCTCGGAATTCCTCCCCTTACAACAACTTCTGACAACCGTGTCTCCTCATCGTCCGACACCTCTTTACAAACTTCTTCCACTAACTCAACATTGTCATCATCATCATCATCATCACCCACAGACTGCGACAGTTGGAACACTTGGGCATCGGGAAAGAGGTCAGCAGCAACCTGAGAAGTGGTTTGTGACTCTGGGAAGGGTCCAGAAAACAGTTCCTCAGAGTATGCCAGATCGCATTCCAAATTTTCCTGGGAGGGGGCAGACTGGGGGGAAGGAGGTTGAGGTGGAGGAGCCAGAGGAGTGCTCCCTTGGGTAACGTGGGTGGACTGCGTGGAAGACTGACTGGCGGACAAATTACTTGAAGCATTATCCGCAATCCACGAGATCAGCTGTTCGCACTGTTGTGGTTTCAACAGTCCTCTACCACGTGTCCCTGTAAGTTGAGACATGAAGCTAGGGAGTGTATCTCTGCGGCGTTCCCCTGCTCCCTCATCAGCAGGTACTGTCTCACCCTGCCCAGGACCACGGCCTCTGCCCCCTGCAGTAATTGAATGCCCACGCCCACGCCCTCGTCCTCGACCCTTAGCCCTGGGGTTCAACATTTTCTGTATATAATTGTATTCTTTAAAAAAAAATAAAATAAATGGGCCTGGTGTACTGAAACCCACAAACTTGTTCAGTCTGGTTTAATTTTGTGACGTACAGAAAGTGTCACCTGGACAGAATATACGGTTTGGAGTAAGTGTGATAATTTTGTTTTAATATTTGTTTTTTAGTTTTGTTTTTTTGGGAACGTGATGTGCAGAAATTATCGTACAGCTGACTGACACCCTAATGACGGTGGCTATTTAGACTGCGACCCAGACAAATGTCGCACAGAGATTTTTAAGATCAAGCTTTACACGTGACAGGTAGCAAATGACTTGGTTGTATTCGGTGACGTACAGAAAGTGTCACCTGGACAGAATATACAGTTTGGAGTGAGTGTGCTGAACTGTGACACACAGGTTACACGCAGCTGTGTGAAATGGATTTGTATCACTCAGCTAAAACAACAAAAAAACTAATTTTTTTTCTATATTTTGTTTTGGATTTTTGTTTTTTTGGGAACGTGATGTGCAGAAACTATCGTAGAGCTAACTGACACCCTACTGACGGTAGCTATTTAGACTGCGACCCAGACAAATGTCGCACAGAGATTTTTGGGATCAAGCCATACATGTGACAGGCAGCAAATGACTTGGTTGTATTCAGTGACATACAGAAAGTGTCACCTGGACAGAAAATAGTGAGTGTACTGAACTGTGACACACAGAATGGTTCCACACTGCTGTGTGCAATGGATTTGTATCACTGAGATATAACATAAAAAAATAAAAGGGAGTTATACATGGCGATAGCTGCACTACTAGTGCCAACCAGCCAAGTGACAAAAAAAAAATGTCTCCTAGCCCTTAGAAGGGCTGTGGGGTTCTTTGTGGGTGATCCCTGCCTAACAGAGAACTAAATGCAGGCCCTAACACTGTCCCTGAAACGCAGCAGCTCTATCCCTAACAACATCCAGACGGCATCTGAGCCGAGCACCGCGGCCAGTCGGTAGTATATTCCAGGGTCACCTGATCAGGCCAGCCAACCCCTGCTATCGACATGTAAGGGCCCCACGTGATGCTGGGTGTACCGCAGAGTCTCCTGGCTTGTGATTGGCTGTGTTTTTAGGCGCCTAAAAAGCACAATGCGGAAGTTGCCATTTCCTCGAGCATGGCGAGATACTCGTCCGAGCAGCGAGCACTTACGAGTACCCTAATACTCGAACGAGCACCAAGCTCGGACGAGTATGCTCGCTCATCTCTAATCGGTTGTCTTCTCCAATAATTGTTTTTACGGTCACTGAATGAGCTAAAATAAGTCGTACAAAACCTAAACCCCTGTGCTGTTGTTCTGATGCTTCTTCTAGAGAAGCAAGAAATGGCCGCCCGGCCAATCACTGGCTGATGTGGGTCACCAATATGGCCAGTGATTGACTGAGTGGCCATCTCTTCAGAGAAACCAGCTTGTAATGTCACAGAGGCTTACCTGATGAAAAGAGTTGAGATGTCACAGAAGTTCACCTGAATAAAACAGTCTTGTGATGGCTCAATAGCTTACCAAATTAAACACTGTTGTGATGTCACAGCACCTTACCTCACAGAGAGCCACGTGTGGTGTCACAGAAGCTTACCTGATGGAAACAGCTGTGATGTCACAGAACTTCACTTGAATAAAGCTCAATTCTGATGTCACAATAGCTTGCCTAAGTGAACACAGTTGTGATGTCACAGCAGCTCACCTAATGGAAAATATTTGTGATATCACAGTAGCTCACTGGATGGAAACCACTTGTGATGTCACCAAAACTCACCTGATAGAAAACCACTTGTGATGTCACAGCAAATCAACTGATGGAAAACAACTTGTGGTGTCACCAGAACTCACCTGATGGAAAACCACTTGTGATGTCAGAGCAGCTCAGCTGATTGGAAGCTATTTGTTATGTTGCAGTAGACTACCTGACAAACACATTTCTGAGGCAGTTCTTTTTTCATCCACTTGATATACTCTTGGTGGGACTTGGCATCCTGGTTTAAAGATAATTTATCTGCGGCAGCATCTTCTGGACCTGAGTCCCCCCTACAAACATCCTATGCCTACAATAGTGTTGTGCCTACAGCACAACCCTACAAGGTGAGCCTACATCTTATCATATTTTAACCCATTGTACTATTTCAACATACTTCACGATTGTGCGCCCTTGATTTTTTCATCCTTACTCTATATGAGGGAAATTTGAAGACGCCAGCAATAAGGAACACATTTCTGATGCAAGCAGCATATTTGAAGGAACCACAGTTGTGATGTCAGTGGTTTACCTGAATAAAACCCACTTATAGTGTCAATTTTGCTTCTACTGAGCGCTAAAGATGACAGGAATGTGGAATGTAAAGAGGCGGGCTTCCATGCACAGTGCTTCATCCCTTTGTACAGTCATGGCCAAAAGTTTTGAGAGTCTACTGCTTCAGTTTTTATAATGGCAATTTGCATATACTCCAGAATGTTATAAAGAGTGATCAGCTTAACAGCAATTAGTTGCAAAGTCAATATTTGCCTAGAAAATGAACTTTATCCCCCAAAACACATTTCAACATCATTGCAGCCCTGCCGTAAAAGGACCAGCTAACATCGTTTCAGTGATTGCTCCATTAACACAGGTGTGGGTGTTGATGAGGACAGGGCTGGAGATCAATCTGTCATGATTAAGTAAGAATGACACCACTGGACACTTTAAAAGGAGGCTGGTGCTTGGCATCATTGTTTCTCTTCTGTTAACCATGGTTATCTCTACAGAAACACGTACAGTCATCATTGCACTACACAAAAATGGCCTAACAGGGAAGAGTATCGCAGCTAGAAAGATTGCACCTCAGTCAACAATCTATCGCATCATCAAGAACTTCAAGGAGAGAGGTTCCATTGTTGCCAAAAAGGCTCCAGGGCGCCCAAGAAAGACCAGCAAGCGCCAGGACCGTCTCTTAAAAGTGTTTCAGCTGCGGGATCGGGCTACCAGCAGTGCAGAGCTTGCTCAGGAATGGCAGCAGGCAGGTGTGAGTGCATCTGCACGCACTGTGAGGCTGAGACTCTTGGAGCAAAGCCTGGTCTCAAGGAGGGCAGCAAAGAAACCACTTCTCTCCAGAGAAAACATCAGGGACACACTGATATTCTGCAAAAGGTACAGGGAGTGGACTGCTGAGGACTGGGGTAAAGTCATTTTCTCTGATGAATCCCCTTTTCGATTGTTTGGGACATCTGGAAAACAGCTTATTCAGAGAAGACGAGGTGAGCGCTACCACCAGTCTTGTCTCATGCCAACTGTAAAGCATCCTGAAACCGTTCATGTGTGGGGTTGCTTCTCAGCCAAGGGAATCGGCTCTCTCACAGTCTTGCCTAAAAACACAGCCATGAATAAAGAATGGTACCAGAATGTCCTCCGAGAGCAACTTCTCCCAACCGTCCAAGAGCAGTTTGGCGATCAACAATGCCTTTTCCAGCATGATGGAGCACCTTGCCATAAAGCAAAGGTGATAACTAAATGGCTCAAGGAACAAAACATAGAGATTTTGGGTCCATGGCCTGGAAACTCCCCAGATCTTAATCCCATTGAGAACTTGTGGTCAATCATCAAGAGACGGGTGGACAAACAAAAACCTACAAATTCTGACGAAATGCAAGCATTGATTGTGCAAGAATGGACTGCTATCAGTCAGGATTTGGTCCAGAAGTTGATTGAGAGCATGCCAGGGAGAATTGCAGAGGTCCTGAAGAAGAAGGGTCAACACTGCAAACATTGACTTGCTGCATTAACTCGTTCTAGCTGTCAATATAAGCTTTTGTTACTCATAATATGATTGCAATTATATTTCTGTATGTGATAAAAACATCTGAAAAACACACATAAAAACCAGAGGGCAGCAGATCATGTGAAAATATAATATTTGTGTCATTCTCAAAACTTTTGGCCATGACTGTACAGAGGCAGGCTTCCATGCACAGTGCTTCATCCCTTTGACAGTGCATCTGTTCACTTTGATGCTCTTCTTCATCCAGGTAACTGACAAAGCACTAATGTTCCTTCTTTAGTAATTAGGTATTTTAGGGATCTCTCTTACTGATGAAGCTCTTATTTAGGGCAATTTATTTTAGGTAAATGTTCAGCTATCTTTGGGAAACAATGGAATTTCTCTTGGATTAAGAATTTACTACAAATTAAAATTTACTACCAAATGGATAATTCCATTCTATGGGGGTGGGTTTCTATAGTAGTATACTGTATTGAGCACTTATTGGATCTGTCTCTGCTTACCGTATATATTTGGAAATGATCTCTCTGATGTTTACGATTGTCCATCTTTCTCAGATATGACTTGATAAAGATCCTGTTAGGACTAAAACATTGTCTATTATGTATATTATGGATGTACTGTACTTGCTTATTATATACAAATTGGATAAGGCATGCATAAGACATAATGACTGTTATTTAGCACAATAAATCTCTGTAACTACTTGCATCAGACCATGGGGTGCAGCAGTTCTTTATATTTATTATTTTCCTTGTTAGTTACTGAGCGCATAGAAGAGAGTGGAAAAAAATTTGTTCTTTTAAAATATTTTAAAATCAATTATTTCCACCCACAGAATGTGGAGGAATATATTGTAATAACTGTGTCCCCTTTATGTAAAAGCAACTTCATTATCCCATGGAACCCACAGCAGACAACAATCATTTGTGTTTTTCTCCCACAGTCTTCTTGACTTGTAACTTTTTGTTTGATCTGTTGCTAATTACAGATATGCTTTTATAAAGTTTCTTTCCATCTAAAATTCAGTTACAAATGGGTACAATTACAGTTAATGATACTTTACTACAAATAGGCATTGGACATTTATCATGAAAGATGTAATTCAGTCCAATCATATACTTCAAATGTAAAGCATGTAAAGCCATCAGCTCAGTTTACATCTTATTTTATGTACAAATTATGTAATGAAAGTGTTCTTCCACAGCCTTCCGTTTTGTTTTACTGCAATATTGATATATTGTATCTTTTGATAAATTAAATATCATTATAAATAATTATTACCCGTGTGTAAATGAAATATTAGCTGATCGAGGCTGCATTTTTAATCTCAAAGGGGTTGGAACTGATAAGACATCCGGTTTAGACCCTAGCAATTTTCATTGTAAGATACCAGAAGTTTTATTAAGTATATACACTCGACAAGAGCTACTCTGCTGTATTTCTGTGGTGGGCAATATACTTGTATGGAATATGTGTGTCGTTTATTTGTATGTTCACAGAAGGGGAAAAGGGGGACTATTTCACAAAACATGGAAACCTTGGCTTCTCTACCAACTGGCATAGTATAGTGCATTGCATGGACATACAGTATACTTCAGTTCCATAGGTATTTGTCCATGAGTTCTTCAACTATGCAAATTACACACACAATTATTAGCATTTTTCTCTTCGTTTCATGTTACTGTGTTGCTATTTTTTAAAAACTTTGTTTTGTGCCAAACCAGAGGCGTAGCTAGAGGTTCAGCACAGGGGAGGGTGGGGGGGCGGGCAAAACATAGTTAAGTGGGCCCCCCACTTAGTGGCTTCCCAAACGCACGTTTCCAACTTCACAGGCACATACTACTAGTTGTGGTTATAATATTGTATTAGAAAGATGACTGTATAAACTGCTAGATCATCTATGCTGTTAAGTACAGTACAATAGGCTTTCTACATACCCTAGTCTAAATACTCTATCACATAATGCAGTAAAATATAGGAGTAATAGGAGTAAAAAACAAGGTGACTCCTATGTTAAAGGAAACCTGTCCCCAGTTTTTACATAACTAAACTAACAGTCCCCTGCCCCCATCAGACCTCAGATCAGCTTAATGTGCCCCCATCAGACCTCAGATCAGCATGTGCCCCCATCAGACCTCAGATCAGCAGAATGTGCCCCCATCAGACCCTCAGATCAGCTTAATGTGCCCCCATCAGACCTCAGATCAGCATGTGCCCCCATCAGACCTCAGATGAATGTGCCCCCATCAGACCTCAGATCAACAGAATGTGCCCCCATCAGACCCCAGATCACAGAATGTGCCCCATCAGACCCCAGATCCTTAATGTGCCCCATCAGACCCAGATCAGCAGCCCCCATCAGACCTCAGATCAACAGAATGTGCCCCCATCAGACCCCAGATCAACAGAATGTGCCCCCATCAGACCCCAGATCAGCTTAATGTGCCCCATCAGACCTCAGATCAGCGTATTGTGCCCCATCAGACCTCAGATCAACAGAATGTGCCCCATCACCGATCAGCTTAATGTGCCCAATCAGACAGATCATGCCCCCATCAGACCTCAGCCCATCAGACAATCAGAATGTGCCCCCATCAGACCTCAGATCAACAGAATGTGCCCCCATCAGACCCTCAGATCAACAGAATGTGCCCCATCAGACCCCAGATCAGCTTAATGTGCCCCATCAGACCTCAGATCAGCGTATTGTGCCCCCATCAGACCCCCAGATCAACAGAATGTGCCCCCATCAGACCCCAGATCAGCTTAATGTGCCCCCCATCAGACCTCAGATCAGCAGCGTATTGTGCATCCCCATCAGACCTCAGATCAGCGTATTGTGCCCCCATCAGACCTCAGATCAGCAGAATATGACCCCATCAGACCTCAGATCAGCAGAATGTGCCCCCATCAGACCTCAGATCAGCCCACCCAGCCATGTAGCGTCAGGTCATAGTGTGCACGGCCAGGGAAGAGAGTGGAGCGCCGGACCGGAGAGCAGTTTTTATTTTAACCTTATGTGGCTGGGTGGGCTGATCTGAGGTCTGATGGGGGTCCCTACATACAAGTGAGCGCTTTCATAATGGAAGCGCTCACTTGTATTTGCCTGATTGTACTAAGGCCATCCCTGCTGGGCCCCCCAGAGGCACTGGGCCTGGAGCTGTCGCCCCCCTGCCCCCCCCGGTAGCTATGCCTCTGTGCCAAACTGAACTTTCATGGTTTCATGGAATCAGTGCAGGACTTCACAGTAAATTTATGGGGACAATTTTATATTATTGATGGAATTATATGCTCTTTGTATATTTGTCATTGTCATGATGACACTATTCCTACCACTGTCTCCTTATCCTGGGTGGGCATGGGCACTGCATCAATCAACTTACTTCTGCCTGGGGCTAGCGGCTAAACTCCTGTGTTCCACATTGTAGGTCACAAGCTACATCTGTTCCTATATGTGTATTGTGTGACTAGTCATTAAACCTCACCCTGCACCACTGCAATTGTTAATGCCTCTTTTGCTCTGTGTTCAGCTGCTTGACTAATGAGCTAATAAGTTTGGCTATAAATGCTGGGCTGTTTGTTCTGTCCCTTGCCTGAGCAATCCCCTAGCTTTCTTTACAGATGTAGTAGGGTTAACATACAAACTCTTAACTCAAATTTCTCATCTCATTATCTTGAAACAAAAGCCATTGAAAAGCAATAGAAGGTGTTTGCTTAACGCATTTAGTTTAGATAGCACGTCTCATAAAGCATGTGTGTTAACTCTACTACATCCGTAGCTTGCTAGACCCTGCAATAGAGCTATAATCCATTTGTATGCCTGGTACAGACTTTTGACAGATTCCTGGATTCTGACTCTACCACCTGACCTGACCCATGCTTGTTCACTGCTCTGACCGTGTGCTGCCTGCCCTGTCCTGAGCTCTGGACTGTTTCACAGATTCACATGTACTATACTCTGCTTGTACATTGAAAAAATGATTGCAATGCAATAATAAAAAATTACCCCCAACAGGTGTACATAGCCTTTAAGTTTTCTCAATGATGTTGTATAGTTATTCATACTCAGTAGGGTCATTATATTTTATGATACAGCACACATTTCACTCTATTTGACTCAATTGAGTGATCTACAGAAAACAATATACTCAATCATTTAATAACCCAGGAAAAAACAGTTGCCTGTAAGGTACCAGGAAAATATCACCCAATGATAGATTGACATATTTGAGGTCTATTGAATACCTAACCATGACCTAATGCTCGGAAATGTGTATAGATGTTTTTCCAAAAAGCCCAAGAGGAACCTTCTTATCTGTCATAAGGTTGTACAGTAAAACCATATAGCCTACCACATTTTTGATGTTCTTTCAATTACAACAGAAGAAAAACTGAGCCTGCACTTTGGTAATATGTTCAAAATCAATTTTGTTACTGCTTATACAGACCAGTTGGCCGCTGTTTTAAAATCAGCCTGACGGCTGATATAATGGCCGGTTGAAGCATGATGGATATTGCAATGCCTTCATGTTTTTCCCATTTCAATAAATATATAATTCTCAATATAATCTATTATATCTTACATGTTGAAGTTTGGACTGTAATTTGGCCATTTCCATATGTTCAAGTTTTTCTAGCCATTCCTTTGGGTTTATGTTGGAAATTGATGTTTTGTAAGCCCCTTGACTAATTAAACACAGAAAAAGTTATATATTAGAGATAATCTTCATGTGGACTTGGCATTCCTCTGTTTAGTAATCCAATCTGTCACAGAAACCAGAATCCAGGGTGATTATAGCACAGAAATTATGTATTAACCTTACAATATGTGGAGAAGAAGTAACTATAGCGCAAATAAACAGGAAAAAAACAAAACACAAAGCTTGAAGCTATGTAAGTGTCCTGTATACAGTATCTGACAGAAAAATATTACTATAAGTCTCAGAAAGCCAGCTACAAAGTGAATTTGACAGCCCACTAAAAATACAATAATCTAAAACTGCAGACACAAGATCTACATTAGCAGGGAGTTACGGGCACCAATTGGCAGACCTTGATTTTCTAACAGAACCCGAACCAAGAGTCATGCCCTCCGATGGCCTAGCATATAAAGTTTGTCAGTTCTCATCCCAGCCGAAGTCCTGAGAGCAGCATACAGGTATTTGGTGAGGTGGTTTTTCAGCACATGATTTAAAGGCTATGTACACCATCAGGGATATTTTTTTTATTGTATTTTACTCATTTTGGGCTAAAATCATCTATTCAAATGGTCTTAATAAGAATGTGTAGCTGTTTCTGAGAGACAAGGGTTAAAAAAAATCAGTCTGTTTGCAAGCTGTGAATTTGTTTTCTTTGAATTGTGCCATCTGACAGCTCATGTGGAGCTCTTATCTCTTATGTCCTGACCCATAAACATTTTATCAGTTTTAACTCTTACAGTACCAGCGCCGTACATGTACGGCGCTGGGACGATGCGGGCACATGGCGCCCGCTCGCGGGTGCGGCGGGCGTCATGGCCGGCAAGTCTCTGCTGTTTCTAACAGCAGAGACTTGCCGCTACTTACCCGATCGGCGGCGTCTTCCTGGGCGATTAGATGCCGTGATCACACGTGATCACGGCATCTAGTTGCGTCTAAACCCGGAAGCGTTCGCTTCCGGGTGGTGTACAGACACCCCGTGTGGCCAATCGGGGTGTCTGTACACCGTATGAAAACTGTAATCCTCGCTGGCGAATTGTGTGGCGGAAAAAAGCGTCCAAATGGCGATTTGCCATTTTTTGTCGCTTTTTTTTTCTAAAAAAAATTAAATAAAAAGTGATCAAAAAGTCATACACACCCCAGAATGGTATCAATAAAATCTTCAGATTGTCCCGCAAAAAATGAGCCCCCATACAGCTCTGTACACATAAATACCAAAAGTTATATGACAAGGAAAAAAAAAAAAAAAAGGGCAACTTTCTAATTATTTTTTCACTATCAAAACGCAGGAAAAAGTATACATATTAGGTATTGCCGGATTCGTACTGACCAGTAGAATGAAAGTAATGGGTCAGTTTTAATGCACATCGAACGCTGTAAATAAGAAACCCGTAGAACTGTAGCGGAATAGCGTTTTTTTTGCAATTTCACCTGATTTGGAATTTTTTTCCCGCTTCCCACTACACCATATGCAATATTAAATGGTGGCGTTGGAAAGTACAACTTGTCCCGCAAAAAACAAGCCCTCATACAGCTATGTGAACAGAAAAATAAAAGAGTTATAGCTGTTTGAAGGCAGGGAGCGCAAAACGAAAATGCATGACCGAAAAAACCTCCGGTACTGAAAGGGTTAAAAGAATTGAGCTATAAAAAGTGTTTATAAGGTCAAAAGAACAGAGATAAAAGCTCTACATGAGCCATCAGATGATGGGAGTCAAAGAAAACAAATTAATAATTAGCAAACTTTTGTATTTCAGAAACAGCTGAACTTAATAAATACCTATTGCAAAAATTATTTTAACCCAAAATGAGTAAAAATACAATTATAACAAAAATGCCCCCCAAATGTGTGCATAGCCTTTAAGGTTGCTGATGTTGTAGCCAGTGAAATTTTGTTTCTAACTACTTTAAAAGAACTCCGAAGCTTTTTCAAATCACTTAAAGTTGGTTAATTACTATCAAAAAGTTGCTGGAAAATAGTATGGGAAAAACGTATTTCCTTCCTCAAGCTAACCCAGTCACAAGCCCATTTCCACGTAGACCACTTGAGATTTTTACTGGCAATTAAATTCTCTCCCGAGTCTCATTTTTTCAGTATTCAGCAACTAGGATTTACATGTATTTGCATTCATTTTAGCTTCTGTAAGCTGTCCATTGCCTGCAGCAGATAAGTACCCAGCACGATGCTGCCACTAGCTTACTTTATGATATAAACAAAATGTTTTTATTGAATACAGTTATTTAGTGAAGATCCTAATTGAAGTATAGCTGCTTGGTGTATATAGATTTGTCAGTGTCTGACATCATAAGGGGCATGATGTCACAGGTGGTTGTTGGGAAGCTCTGCCCCAACTAGGGATGAAAGAATTTCACAAACGTCAGGTCCCATTCAAATGAAGCAGTCATCGGATTCAATTCGGTACCGAATAAATACAACCCAAATCATAGGTGCTCCTGAAATGTGTATGACACTCAAGCTCTTAATGCCAAGACAGCGTTAGTAATGTCAAGCATTGAAATGACATGCACATTGTACAGGGTGGGCCATTTATATGGATACACCTACATAAAATGGGAATGGTTGGTGATATTAACTTCCTGTTTGTGGCACATTAGTATATGGGAGGGGGGAAACTTTTCAAGATGGGTGGTGACCATGGCGGCCATTTTGAAGTCGGTCATTTTGGATCCAACTTTAGTTTTTTTCAATGGGAAGAGGGTCATGTGACACATCAAACTTATTGAGAATTTCACAAGAAAAACAATTGGTTTTAACATAACTTTATTCTTTCATTAGTTATTTACAAGTTTCTGACCACTTATAAAATGTGTTCATAGTGCTGCCCATTGTGTTGGATTGTCAATGCAACCCTCTTCTCCCACTCTTCACACACTGATAGCAACACCGCAGAAGAAATGTTAGAACAGGCTTCCAGTATCCGTAGTTTCAGGTGCTGCACATCTCGTATCTTCACAGCATGGACAATTGCCTTCAGATGACCCCAAAGATAAAAGTCTAAGGGGGTCAGATCGGGAGACCTTGGGGGCCATTCAACTGGCCCACGACAACCAATCCACTTTCCAGGAAACTGTTCATCTAGGAATGCTCGGACCTGACACCCATAATGTGGTGGTGCACCATCCTGCTGGAAAAACTCAGGGAACGTGCCAGCTTCAGTGCATAAAGAGGGAAACACATAATCATGTAGCAGTTGAATGGTCCCCAAGGTCTCCCGATCTGACACACTACCCTGATCTGACACGAAACTAGCAATAAGATCTTTTTTCTATTTCTGTCAAGCTTCCTATTCCAGCAAGGTAAGCCAAGAAAGCACACACATTTCCTGGTTGGGATCATATATTGTGTCTATGAGACATGTCAGTAGAGTCCTTCATTAATTGGCTGAGACTGACTGAAAGGGAATATGGGCAAGCCTTCTGGCCAGGACACCACCCAGGCGTTCGTGATCCTTCTTCATCTTCCCTGCTGTCCTCTGAAGTTATGAAGGATCTGTAAAATGGTAGATGCTATTTTGATCAATTCGTCTGAAACTAATCCCAAAAATGACTGAGAGGTATAGCAATGCTATCTGTGAGTGCAACAATATTAAAAGTGCATTATATTATATTATAGTATATGTTTTGTCAGTATTAACTTCCTTCTAGACTTATATTCATCTGTCTTCTTTGGCCTTAAGATAGTCTGCAGATGCTCTGCAGACTATCTAGTCATTGTTTTGTGAAGTGTGCCAGTTCTCGGCATGCAGCCAAGGAGTGAACAAGAAGACAAAATAGATAAGGGGAGTACAAGGGATCATCCCTCTTCTGTACCAATCAATATAAATGCCAAATGTTATGTTTATGAAGATTGGCTTGTATCCGCCACCTTATCTGTAAGTATTATATAATCTTAGGTACTGTTTCATTATACTAGAATGATGTTGTTGGACACTTGTGTCTTAAATTATTCTCCGATCCAAGCTCGGTAACTTTCTACTAAGTTGGATTTCACATGATAATCGGTGGAACTTGATTAAGGTTTGATAACATTATCAATATCATAATAAATATATAGACATGAAAAATGTTATGGGCAGGGTTGGACCTGCCATAGACCCAACTGGAAAATTTACCAGTGGACCGATGCCCAGGGCCCAGCCCCTCCTGAGCCCTTCTCACAACCGCTGACCGGGTAGGTAATTATAATTATGCTCTCATCAGGCATTTATGCATATGCCCAACCACCGCAAATGCCCTTCTGAATTCAGCTGTATTACTGTTCTCAGAATGGTGGCACAGCTGAATACTGTGATGAGGGTGGCAGTATTTTGTGCAGCAATGTGGTATTTGGTTTTGTGGGGTGGTACTTTGTGCTGCACTACAGTATTGCAAGCCCTGCCTACTTCTGTTGTTCCTGCCTACTTGTTTTGACCTGCCTTCTGTCAATTTGGACACTCCTACAACTGGTCACCTTTATATTTTTTTCCAAGGCCACTTTAAGTTCCCAGTCCGCCCATGGTTATGGGTGAAGAAAATCTTTAAGAAAAAAACTTTAGTGTACTTAGCTAAGAACAGTATACCCGACTTAGTAAAACCATCCTATCTCTCAGTGTTAAAGTGGTATTCTCATCTTAAATAATGGGGGCATATTGCTAGGATATGCCCCCATTGTCTGATAGATGTGGGTCCCACCGCTGGGACCCAAACCTATATCGAGAACGGAGCACTATACCTGGAGGACCCCGGGTTTCCTAGGGTCTGGTCACCACCAGGCGCAGCTCCCCGTTGCTCCCATAGAAATGAATGGGAGCGCACTGCGCATGCGTGGCCACCGCTCCCATTCATTTCTATGTAGCCCACGGAAATAGCCCGCCCAGTGCTTGGCTATTTTTGTCGGCCCCATAGAAATGTATGGAGGGCGGATGCGTTTATTTCCTCCCACTGTTCTCGATATAGGTGCGGGTCCCAGAGGTGGGACCCGCACCTATCAGACAATGGGGGCATATCCTAGCGATATGCCCCCATTGTCTAAGATGGGAATAACCCTTTAAGCCTCATTCGCACGTCACTGATTTCCATCAGGGATTTTGGAGTCTATAGCTTTTCTTAGTATGGAATAGTATCTTTTGGAAACTGTATGGCGATAAGCTTCTAGAGATTGTCCTCCATACATATGGATTTACCTGTTGAGCACTATTTTGTGGCGTAAAAAAGTCTCAAGTCATGACATTTGCGACATATCCATGGCAACTGTGACATTTCGTTATACTCAACATTTTTCAATGTGGTCTATGTTTAAGGGCTAAAAGTGAGATTAGACCTGGATTATGGCTCATTTACAAGAAAGTTGCATCCTACGCCAGGCAGCCCCCTGGTGTATTTTTTAAGACTAAGTTAAATAACACAGTGCACCATTTCATCAATTTGGTGCAACGACACAATGATAACCAGACTTAAAAGTGGCATGAAAATCAGCTGAAATGATAGATGAGCCCTGTAGTTCAGAAAAGCCCCCTTACGCTGCCTGACAGATTATCGCTAATGAGTGTTCATACTAATGATCCATAGCAATAATCTGCCGGTGTAAAGATGCCACAGATTCCCTGATGAACTAGCGAAACACTCATTCATCAGGTAATAGGATTACTCGTGCAGACACCTAAATCATTTGCCGGCAGCAGATTCTGCTGTCTGAACACACTCTGATCTCGGCAAACAATTATTCTGTATGGGGACAAGTGATGGCATTAGCCATCGCCCCTCCCCATACAGGTAAATGCAGTGCAGCAGTCTCTTCCACTGTTGAGCAGGTGATTTCACCTCATTTAGAATTTTTTTTCCAGCTTCCCATTACATCATATGCAATATTAAATGAGGTCATTAGAGAGTGTAACTTGTCCCACCTAAAATAAGCCCTCATAAGGCTATGTGGATGGAAAAATAAGAGTTAAGGCTACTGGAAGGCCAGGAGTAAAAAATGAAAATAAAAAAATTGAACGTCACTGCATCAGGAAGGGGTTAATATGTGATACATGTTTTATGGCTGTGTCCCTTTAAGACAAACACATCTGGGATCAAAACACACTTGGAAACTCACTCAGTTTTTTAATTTAACTTTTAAAACTGCTGTTTGTTTTTTAACTTTTTTATTTGCATACATATAGGTGGAAATTCATCATTCCCCTTATGTGTGGTTTTGGCTTAAAAAAGGTTTTTATTTTTTACTTTTTCAATATCATTAGAATTTTATTTTTACCTGCAACTGCTATTTTACACCGTTTTGCAACTTTTTCAATATCATTGCAACTTTTTTTTTGTTGCAACTGCCATTTTACGCCGCCCTTGCGAGGCTTACAAAAAGCGGAAATGACGAGAAATGGGTGTAGGAGTGCCATTTACCCCAGCTCATTCATCGCTATGAATGACTGAAATCTTCGGCAGCTCTGAGCTAGTTGCAGTTTTCTGTACGGAGAACTGAGAGAGGCTTCTAGTTGGTGACAAGTCCTGCACTTTATCATAAATGACATACCTCCTCCGGCAGCGCATAACTTACCAAGACGGGCGCAAACACGCAGAGGTCTTGATAAATCAGGGTCGTGGAATCTGCAGGCATAATGCGATACTGTAAAGGTCCTTGGACTTCTATGGCAGCCCTAATACAGATACATTACATTAAGTAACACAGTTATGTACATAAAGTACTCATTAATGGATTTGTCAAGTTTTACTGACATGTTTATTGCCTCATAAAATTAAAATTGAATGAACGTCTATCACTCATTTGTGAACCATTGCCACTGAACTCTATTTAGGATTTTAATGTTTTGATAAGAGGAAAATATAAAAACTAAAAATGATTGCAGTCCAGAGTAATTCTCATCTCTGGAGTTGATATTTAAGCTTCCCAGTACTTTTATCACCTAGTCACAATGCACTGTTTTGAAAGAAGCCATATCTGTGATGGTACATAATAATTTAGATAATTGGTCATTCATTTATGAGACCTCACAGAAGCCTGAAATAGCTTTGACATCAAAAGTGTTTAATGAATCCCACTTTACTAATGTAAAAACATCTCTGACCGAAGTGAGTGCATTTATCTATTTGGTCAGCGCTTTCACTGCACAATTTGCATTTTGAACAATTACCGTAAATACTGAAAAATGCACATTTTTATTTAACAAAAGCTGCCAGTTTTGTCTCTCCAAAACGTAAAATACATTCTACATTTCTTCAAAAATGAATACTATTCATAAAACCTAAATAAAATAAGGAATTTGTGATTACCATCTAAATGAAAGGTAGAATATAGACCCCGTTCTCTGCGCCAATAACCATCACATTTTTGGCTTTCTATTAAAGCAAACATGCGGCTAGTGTATTGTTGATTTTATTCCCATCAGAACTCTGATTTCTGGTGTAGGTATGTAGCTTCAAATACCATTTATATACCACAAGCCCCCGCATAACGATCATGTTTACTGGTATATGCAAGTCAATGCATTTTCCAACCCAGAGAAAATAGCTATAAAACATGGTAAAACAAAAGTGCTGCCAAACGTGTAACTTAGCTCATACAACCTTATGCCCATTAAGTTGTGTACATTGACCATTGACTCCAACTGAAAAAATATATCTTGATTTATGTATTTTGCTTTGCATACAAGCGAAGTGGGCTCACAGCCCCCTCATAACTCATCACTGACATCCAGGGTATTATCCCCTTAAATACTGAGATTCAGGAAGATGGTGTATATATTGTTATTTTTAGGTCCTCAACAAGCCTCTATGTAGCGTAGAAAGGTGTAAGTTCAGGTACACTCAATAGCAACAATTTCCTATTGCAATTCTCTGGCAGAAGTAAAGATTATGAAGGCAGGTTGGATGGCTGCAGTTTAGCATTTGTATTGTACTGGCCTAGTAGTAGTCTGGGAGATGGATGTCTTAGCCGTAGTCCCTTACCTCACAGCAATATCTTTAAATGCTGGTCTCAGTTGATCACTCTGCTGTCTGTTTTCTCAAGAATTTACTTGAGGATAATTCTTGGTTGTTCTTTCTGTAGAATTCTTCTTAGGAACAGGAGCTCAGCAGTGTGGTCCCTCTCCCTTTTCTATCTGGAGAGGAACTCCCCCTCCTGGCAGGAAGAAGGATTAGCCCACTACTACCAAAAAGGGAGGAGCATGCTGATTAGCCCTGTTCCTTTCCAACCTTTTCCATCCACTCCTTACTGATACATACGGCCTTATATATTCTCTTAATAATATAAAAATGAATTTCTGTCTGTCTGTCTGTCTGTCTGTTCTCTATGCGCGACCAAACTACTGGACCGATTTTCACCAAATTCGGCACACAGGTACATCAGGTGTCCGGGAAGGTTTTAGACCAGGTCTCATCTCTCTAGGACGTACCGTTCCCGAGATATTCCCAAAATATGATCTCCATTAGCCAACATTACAACTGGGAGCTTTGGTTTTAAACTCCAACTGCCATTCTCTGCAAAGCCACACAGGGAGGGCAGGTTTCCATAACAACCAGGTAATTATCAGCAGCTGAGGATCTCATCCATTTCTATTTACTGACACTGTTAAAGGTATTCCGGTTACCATAAATATAACTTATGTTTTTTTCTATTACTACAGTTCAGTAGTAATAAAAGATGTTTTCCTCCACTGCTGCCTATTGCGTGGGCTCATAAATAAGCATGGTATTGACCTTTAATTCAGGCCACCCTAAAAGAAGTACTTAAAACCCCCGCCCCAGGTCTCACTAAGCCACACCCCCAACTCTGTCAGGCCACACCCCCTTTCACTCCGCAGCCAACAGAGATTGAAAAAATAAAGGTAAAAATCAACTTCTGTCAGCTGCAGGGATGGGTGGGAGGTTGACTTTCTTTCTGCAACAACACACACAAACATTAAATAAAATAGATTAAATCCACCCATGCGAAGCGTCTTGCTAATCCACGCCCCTCCCACTCCGCAGCCAACGGGAATTGAAAAAATGAAGGTAAAAATAAACTTCTGTTTGCTGCAGGGGTGGGAGGGTGAATTTCTCTCTGCAACGACACACAAAAATTTTAGATGAAATAGACTAATTATAGACTACAACCGTTCGAAGCCTTTTGCTAAGCCACGCCCCGTCTCTGTCAGGCCACGCCCCCTCTCACTCCGCAGCCATTCTGCAACGACACACAGAAACATTAAATGAAATAGATTAAATGCACCTATGCGAAGCGCTTTGCTAAGCCACGCCCCGACTCTGTAAGGCCACGCCCCCTCCCACTCCGCAGCCAACAGGGATTGAAAAAATAAAGGTAAAAATTAACTTCTGTCAGCTGCAGGGATGGGTGGGAGGTTGACTTTCTTTCTGCAACGACACACAGAAACATTAAATGAAATAGATTAAATACACCCATGTGAAGCGTCTTGCTAATCCACGCCCCCGACTCTGTCAGGTCACGCCCCCTCCCACTCCGCAGCCAATGGGAATTTAAAAAATGAAGGTAAAAATAAACTTCTGTTTGCTGCAAGGGTGAGAGGGTGAATTTCTCTCTGCAACGACACACAAAAATTTTAGATGAAATAGATTAATTATAGACTAACCTTGACTTTGCTAAGCCACGCCCCGTCTGTCAGGCCACGCCCCCTCTCACTCCGCAGCCATTCTGCAACGACACACAGAAACATTAAATGAAATAGATTAAATGCACCTATGCGAAGCGCTTTGCTAAGCCACGCCCCGACTCTGTAAGGCCACGCCCCCTCCCACTCCGCAGCCAACGGGGATTGAAAAAATAAAGGTAAAAATAAACTTCTGTTTGCTGCCGTGGTGGGAGGCTGAATTTCTCTCTGCAACGACACACAAAAATTTTAGATAAAATAGACTAATTATAGACTACAACTGTTCGAATCGTCTTGCTAAGTCACGCCCCCAACTCTGTCAGACCACGCCCCCTCCCACTATGCAGCCATTCTGCAACGACACACAGAAACATTCAATGAAATAGATTAAATCACCTATGCGAAGCGCTTTGCTAAGCCACACCCCCAACTCTGTCAGGTCATGCCCCCTCCCACTCCGCAGCCAACAGGGATTGAAAGAATGAAGGGAAAAATAAACTTCTGTCAGCTGCAGGGGTGGGCGGGTGAATTTCTCTCTGCAATGACACAACATTTTAGATGAAATAGACTAATTTCAGGCTACAACCGTTCGAAGCATCTTGATAATCCAGTCCCACAACTCTGCCAGGCCACGCCCCCTCCCACTCCGCAGGCAACGGGGATTGAAAAAAATCAGCTGCAGGGGTGGGAGGGTGAATTTCTCTCTGCAACGACACACAAAAATCGTAGATGAAATTGACTAATTTTAGACTACGACCATTCAGTACTAATAAAAGATGTTTTTTTCCACTGCTACCCATTGCGGGTCCCCATAAATTACCATGTAATTGACCTGTAATTCATGCCACTCTGACCCCCGCCCCAGATCTCGCGAAACCACGCTCCCACTCTGTCAGGCCACGCCCCCTCCCACTCCGCAGCCAACGGGGATTGAAAAAATGAAGGTAAAAATCAACTTCTGTCAGCTGCAGGGGTGGGAGGGAAGTTGGATTTTTTTCTGCAACAACATACAGAAACATTAAATGAAATAGATTAAATATACCCGTGCAAAGCAATGTTTTCTTCCACTGTTACCCATGGCGTGTCCTCATAAATTACCATGGCATCGACCTGTAATTCTGGCCACCATCAAAAGAAGGACTTAAAACCCCGCCCTAGGTCTTGCAACGTCACGCCCCCGACTCAGTCAGGCCATGACCCCTCCCGCTCCGCAGCCAATGGAGATTGAACAATTGAAGGTAAAAATCGACATCTGTCAGCTGCAGGGATGGGAGGGAGAATGACAGAAACATTAAATGAAATAGATTAAATATACCCGCGCAAAGCAATGTTTTCTTCCACTGCTACCCATTGTGTTTCCTCAAATTACCATGGCATTAACCTATAATTCAGGCCACCCTGAAATGAAGGACTTAACCCCCCCCCACCGTGTCCCATTAAACCACACCCCCTCCCACTCTGCAGCCAATAGGGATTGAAAAAATGAAGGTAAAAATCAATTTCTGTCAGCTGCATTGACTTCCTCTCTGCAACGACACACAGAAACATTAAATAAATAGATGAAATATACCCAGGCGAAGCCGGGTCTTTCTGCTAGTACAATATAAAATACAAACCAAAATATACTGTAAAACAAACTATTTACAATAGTAGTACCCCCAGATCTGGGGTACTGCATTTGTGTATATTGTGGAGACACAAGGGTCAGTGGGTGCTCTCGTCCACTGGCCTGGCTATCCTTACAAAGACTGCGCAGGGCCAGAGCTCATACCACTGAACGCCAGTGCTCCTTTCAAGTGGGTGGAACACTTTTCAGACAACACAAGGTGGTAGTAAAACACTCCAGGAATTCTTAGGGCCCATTCACAATTTTGCGGAATAGATGTGGCCCTGTTCACTTCAATGGCCAGCATGGGATCTTGCCAAGCCGCGGCTCCGCAAGAAATAATAGAACATGTCCTATTCTTGTCCGCAATAGCGGGGTGCCGGGCCACGTGTTCTGCAAATTGCGGAACACATGCCGGTCTGCATCTGTAGTATTGCGGATCCGCATTTTTGCAGATCCGCAATACCATGGCCGTTTGAACAGCCCCTTAATTGGATAACCAACAGTCAGCAGCATACAATACAGTTCCAGCAAGGACACAGGATGGCACATGTGATATCGATGCACCCTTCCGCTGACTCACGAGGGATTAAACCACCATGACTTCAGGGGCACCTTAGGGAGCCGGTCGTGCACAGCGAGGAGTGTGGCCAGGTGACATGATTGTCCCAACCTGGACTCTCCAACTGAACTCATAGGCTTGAGGCTCGAGGTTGGGCAGAAGAGCAGTTCTGAAGTCCACCAGCTTGAACTATAGTCCTTAGGATGATGCCCTGTAGAATAGCCACTGATGACAGGGGCAGCCGCCCTTTTATTTCTCTCAGCCACCATTTCAGTGCATTGGCCCCCATATGACTGGTGGGAGATAATCATAGCTGTTCCATCATTGGTTGTCAGTTCAATCCAACTGCGTAGTGTCATTATGATGACACAGCTTTTCCACTTCAGCGGGACAGGCTGAATATCTCCTAATACAGGGGGGCTAATGCAATCCATGGGTGATGTCATTAGCAGGTCCTTTCCCACATCAGCTGGCTTGTTAGTCAAACCAAAAGGCAACACATAGTTGGTTGATTCATGTTGCTGTGGAAGTCAGACAGCTACAGGAAAGACACTTATTAAACAATAGCTCATGTCCCTGACTGCCTCCCCAAAATGATGCACAAAGAAACAGTATACCTGGCGCAAATTAAGAACAATCCACTCCTCAAGTGGTCAGGTGTTATCATCATTGGGCATAATTTCGTTACATATCTGTTTGTTCCTGTTGTTCTTCTGTACTCAGCTGGTGAATCAGAAGAGAAAAGTTGGTATAGGAAATTCTCAATTGCTGCTGGATTATTATACTGTGAGTCATTTGGTAGAAAGGAGGAACCAGTGACTCCCTTCTCTGGGTCTCTTGCTGACCTTGTTAAGTACTAACAGATTGCGTCAATGGCAATTTCTCATTATATATTTGTCAATGATGCTCTCTAGCACATACTGTTCCTGAGATATTCCCAAAAAATGCATTGGCCAATAGAAGCCTGCAGGTCTTTCTCTTCATATCCCAACTGCCATACACATGGCCACACGTCAGCCAATAGAAGCTTGCAGGCCCCTAGTCTCCACATACACACAGTTTTACACCAGGTTTCCATAACAACCCAACCATTTTTCTTCACTGCTATAGATCAGCTTTAAAGGGGCTGGGCGCTGTGGATGACACTGTTGAGGGAGTGGAGTGCTGTGGAGGTCACCGTTAAGGGGGCAGGTAGGGTGGCCATTTAGGCCACCCTCAAAAGACAGACTTAAAAGTCCCGCTAAGTCATGCCCCCAATGGTTAGCCAACACTCACTCCGCAGTTGACAGAGATTGAAAAAATGAAGGTAAAAATCACCTTCTGTCATCTACAGGGGTGGGAGAGTGACTTTCTCCCTGCAGCTCATACTCAGACAGCACAGTGCTGCTGTCTGAGAGTGAGCTGTTCAAAAGGACATCCCTGTGTCCATCCAGGTCCTGCACCGGGCAGAGTACAGGGAGTCTTAAGGCTGTACTGTCCAGCCTAAAACCGGACCTCTGGGGTGTTGGGGAGATGACATTTTAAGTGAACAGAGCTCTGTGTAGGTCACTGTTAAAGAGGCGAGTTATTGTGGTCAATCACTGCTAACGAGACTGGGTACTGTGGAGGTCACTAATAAAGGGGCAGGTGCTGTGGATGTTACTGTTAAGTGAGGAGGGGACTGTGGAGGCCACTATTAAAGAGGCAGTGGGATACTGTGAGGTCACTGTTAAGGCAGCGTGGTACTGTGAGGTCACTGTTAAGGGAGCAAGGTACTGTGGCAGTCACTGTTAAATGGTGCACTCACTGTGGAGGTCTCTGTTAAGGGAGCCAGGAATTATGGAGGTCAGATAAGGGGACTGTAACCTATGGTCAATGTTAAGGGGTGAATGCTGTAGAGGTCACTGTTAAGGGGGTGAGCTCCTGTGGAGGTCACTGTCAAGGGGGCGGGTGCTGTGAAACTCACTGTTAAAGGGGAAGGCTGCTGTAAAGGTCAAAGTTAAGGGGGTGGGCTGCTGTGGAGGTCCCATTTTAAGGAGATGGGGCACTGCGGGGAGGTCAGTTTTAAGGGGTGGGGGGCTGCGGAGGTCACTGTTAAGGAGGCAGGGTACTGTAGATGTCACTGTTATAGTGGACACTGTCCACTATAATGACCCATACAAACATTAAATGAAATAGATGAATTATACCTGTGTGAAGCTGTGTCCTTCTGCTAGTAACAAAATAATCAATGTAAATCAAAATTAATATCCCATGGAGGTATGGAAATGCCTCAAGACAAGGAAATGAGGGTCAGTAGTGTGTGTGGCCTCCACGTAACTCTATGACCTCCCTACAGCGCCTGGGCATGCTCCTGATGAGGCTGCGGATGTTCAACTGAGGGATCTCTGGATTAAAGCATCAGTCCACTCCTGGACAGTCTGTGCTGCAACTTGGTGTTGGTGGATGTCTCGATGTAATCGATTGGATTCAGGTCTGGGAAATGGGCATGCCAGTCCATAGCATCAGTGGAAAGCTGGCACACTTACAGCCACATGAGTGACACACTTACAGCCACATGAACTGCTGACACACTTCAGCCACATGAGGCCTAGCATGTCAAGCATCAGAAGGAACCCAGGGCCCACTGCACCTGAATATGGTCTCACAATGGTTCTGAGGATCTCATCCTGGTACCTAATGGCAGTTTGGTAACCTCTGCCTTGAACATGGAGGGCTGTGCGGTCCTCCAAAGAAATGCCTCCCACCATTACTGACCCACTGCCAAACCAGTCATCCTGGAGAATGTTGCAGGCAGCAGAACGTTCTGCATGATGTCTCCAGATTCTGTTACGTCTGTCACATGTGCTCAGTGCGAACCTGCTCTCATCTGTAAAGAGCACAGGGTGCCAATGTTGAACCTGCCAATCTTGGTGTGCTCTCGCAAATGCTATTCGCCCTACACAGTGTTGGGCTATAAGCACAACTACAGCTAGTGGATGTCGGGCCCTCATACCACCCTCATGGAGTCTGTTTCTGGCAGTTTGATCAGACACATGGATATTAGTGGCCTGTTGGAGGTCATTTTGAAGGGCTCTGGCACTGTTCCTCCTTGCACAAAAAAGGAGGTAGCGGTCCTGCTGCTAGGTTATTGCCCTCCTAAGGCCCCCTCCATGTCTCCTGGTGTCTTGGCCTGTCTCCTGGTATCTGCTCCATGCTCTGGACACTGTACTGACAGACACAGCTACCCTTCTTGCCACAGCTGTACCTGAGCAACTTCTGTGGGTTGTAAACACCGCCTCATGCTACCTCTAGAGGTGAGAGCAACGACAAAATCCAAAAGTGACCAAAACAACAGCCAAAAATGATGAAAACAGAGAAATGGTCTGTGGTCACCACCTGCAAAACCACTGTTTTATAGGACTTATCTGGCTAATTGCCTATCATTTCTACTTGTTGTCTGTTCAATTTGCACAACAGCAGGAGAAATTGATTCACAATTAGAGATGAGAGAGCACTAAAATGCTCGGGTGCTCGTTCTTCAAGTCGAACTTTTCCCGATGCTCGGGTGCTCGTTTCAGATAAAGAACCCCATTGAAGTCAGTGGGAGACTGGAGCATTTTTGCAGGGGACCAAGGCTCTGCCTAGGGAAGGCTGGGTGAAAACCTGGAAACCTCAGAAAATGATGGAAACACAACGGAAATGGACAGAAACAGCAGGGGCAGCATGCATGGATGCCTCTGAGGCTGCCTAATCCCACCATTACCCCAAATTCTCCTAGTGGGGCATGTGTGGTATCGATTCTTCTCCGTTTAAAATCGTATATGTCCCCTATCTTGGGACCATATATTTCATGGATTTTTCGAACATGGAAAAGGAAAAAGAGCTTGCTCTGGCCAGGGGAGTGTCTTTTCTACTGCAGCTAAGGGGACATGTCCATGCTCTGCCTATCACAGGTCAGGAGCCAATTAAAAGAGGAACCAACAAAAATCAGTATAATATCTAATATGTCCCCTATCCTGGTAAATTGTTTGGAGAGAGGGCCTGTAGGTGGGGGGAAGGAGGTTGAGCTGGAAGAGCCAGAGGAGTGCCCCCTGGGCTAGCGTGTGTGGTGGTGACAACAGCCGGATGTAGTTAGAATGACGACGCAGGACCCCAACTTAAAAATTTAGCATCAACCGGTACAGTCGTAAATTATGAGATTGATCAAGTGTGGTATGTCTTCTATGTATACTACTCAGTTTAATACCGTATATGGCAGCTATCCGGAAAAATAGTTTGGAGAGAGAGAAAGATAGGAAAAAGACGTAAATTGTTTGGAGAGAGGGCCTGTAGGTGGACCTCCGGAAAAATTGTTTGGAGAGAGAGCCTGTAGGTGGACCTCCGGAAAAATTGTTTGGAGAGAGGGCCTGTAGGTGGACCTCCGGAAAAATTGTTTGGAGAGAGGGCCTGTAGGTGGACCTCCGGAAAAATTGTTTGGAGAGAGGGCCTGTAGGTGGACCTCCTGGAAAAATTGTTTGGAGAGAGGGCCTGTAGGTGGACCTCCGGAAAAATTGTTTGGAGAGAGGGCCTGTAGGTGGACCTCCGGAAAAATTGTTTGGAGAGAGGGCCTGTAGGTGGACCTCCGGAAAAATTGTTTGGAGAGAGGGCCTGTAGGTGGACCTCCGGAAAAATTGTTTGGAGAGAGGGCCTGTAGGTGGACCTCTGGAAAAATTGTGGTAAAAGAGTGCCAGTTGGACCTCTAAAAAATGGCGTTTTTTTGGTCAGCGTTAGGCAAAGACGACATGGAGGAGGAGGAGGAGTAGGAGGAGTAGAGAAGAGGAATCGGATACATAAGTAATGTTAATCTTTAGCTGCTTTTCCCCAGAGGAGATTTGAATTCCGGTGAAATACAGGCTTTGTTCATTTTAATAAGCGTCAGCCTGTCAGCGCTGTCAGTTGACAGGCGTGTACGCTTATCGGTGATGACGCCACCAGCTGCACTGAATACCCGCTCTGACAGCACGCTAGCGGCAGGGCAGGCCAGCACCTCCAAGGCATACAGCGCCAGTTCAGGCCACATGTCCAGCTTTGAAACCCAGTAGTTGTATGGAGCAGAGTGATCGCTACGGACGTTGGTATGGTCAGCTAGGTACTCCCTCACCATCTTCCTGTACAGCTCCTCCCTACTCTGCCTAGACTGGGGACAGGTGACAGTGTCTTGCTGGGGTGACATAAAAGTGGCAAAGGCCTTGGAGAGCGTTCCCCTGCCAGTGCTGGACAAGCTGCCTGCTCGCCTCCTCTCCCCCGCTACTTGGCCCACAGAACCATGCCCTCTGCCGCTAGCGGCGTCAGATGGGAAGAATTGTTTCAGCTTGTGCACCAGGGCCTGTTGATATCTATTCACTCTCATACTCCTTTCCTCTGCAGGGATGAGAGTGGAAAGGTTCTGCTTGTACCGTGGGTCCAGGAGAGTGAACACCCAGTAATCGGTGTTTGAAAAAATTCTTCTAACGCGAGGGTCACGGGATAGGCAGCCTAACATGAAGTCTGCCATGTGCGCCAGAGTCCCAACACGCAAGAATTCCCTCTCCTCACTGGCCTGACTCTCCATTTCCTCCTCCTCCTCCTCCAAGTCCTCCTCTTCAGCCCATACACGCTCAAGAGTTAAGGACTGAGCACTGGTACCCTCTACTGTCTCGCCGACATTCTCCTCCTCTTCCTCCTCATCCTCATCCCCCTCCTCCGATACGCGCTGAGAAACAGACCGAAGGGTGCTCTGGCTATCAAGCGACGTATCTTCCTCCACTGTCTCTTGTGACAAGCGCAAAGCATCCGAATTGATGCTGAGCAGTGAGTTTTTCAACAGGCAAAGCAGCGGGATGGTGAGGCTGATAATGGCGGCATCGCCGCTGACCATCTGTGTTGACTCCTCAAAGTTGCTCAACACCTGGCAGATATCAGACATCCACGTCCACTCCTCATTGTAGACTTGAGGAATCTGAGTGACCTGACTACCAGTTCTGGTGGAAGTTGACATCTGGCAGTCTACAATCGCTCTGCGCTGCTGGTAAACTCTGGATAACATGTTTAATGTCGAATTCCATCTCGTGGGCACGTCGCACAACAGTCGGTGAGCGGGCAGTGGTAGGCGGCGCTGCGCTGCCCTGAGAGTGGCAGCATCTGTGGTCGACTTGCGGAAATGCGCACAGATGCGGCGCACCTTGGTGAGCAAATCAAACAGATTGGGGTATGTCTTGAGGAATCGCTGAACTATGAGATTGAACACGTGGGCCAGGCATGGCACATGTGTCAGTCTGCCGAGTTGCAGAGCCGCCACCAGGTTACGCCTGTTGTCACACACAACCATGCCTGGCTTGAGGTTCAGCGGTGCCAGCCACACATCGGTCTGCGCCGTGATGCCCTGTAACAGCTCTTGGGCGGTGTGCCTTTTGTCACCTAAGCTCAGCAGTTTGAGCACCGCCTGCTGGCGCTTACCCACGGCACTGCTGCCAGTGGTAATTCGGTGGAGGAGGAGGAGGGGTCGGAGGAGGAGGCATAGTACGTCTGAGAGACCGTGACCGAGGTAGGCCCCGCAATCCTGGGTGTGGGCAGTACATGAGCAGCCCCCAGGGTCAGTCTCGGTCCCAGCCTCCACCAAGTTAACCCAATGTGCCATCAGTGAGATATAGTGTCCCTGCCCGGCAGCACTTGTCCACGTGTCCGTGGTTAGGTGGACCTTCTCAGAAACAGCGTTGGTCAGGGCACGGATGATGTTCTGTACACGTGCTGGTGTACGGATGGGACAGCACATCGGGAAAAATAGTGGCGGCTGGGGACCGAATACCGAGGGGCAGCCACCACCATGAGATTGCGAAAGGCCTCGGTCTCTACCAGCCTATAGGGCAGCATCTCCAGGCTCAGCAATTTGGAGATGTGGACGTTGAGGGCTTGGGCATGTGGGTGGGTGGAACTGTATTTCCTCTTGCGCTCCAGCGTCTGCTGTAAAGACAGCTGAACGCTGCGCTGGGACACATTGGTGGACACTGTGGAGGATCGTGGAGGCGAAGGTGTGGTTTTCCGGCGGGAGGCGCTCGTGCCGGGGTCCTGGGCAGGGGGTTGACTAGCAGAGGCAGTGAGTGACACAGGGGAAGGAGCAGTGGTGTGACCCGCAGGAGGTGGTGAACGGGTTCCTTGGTTCATTGAGCTGGGACGTGTTTAAGCACTTATATCGCTCTTTGCCGCATGCTGGGTGGTGGGTTAAGCGTCTCTATGTAAGTGGTGGAAAACCACTGCTGAATGACATTGCTCTACGCGTGCAGGCGAACTTGGATTTGGCATATCCATTCACTTTACACATTTGTCGCTCGAGTGCATCAATTCAGCTTAATGGTTGTTCACCCTCATTGGTCTTTGCTTTAGATACAGTAACACTTATGAATTATATTATATATATTGTTATTATATTGTTAATAAGCGAGTGGGTTCTACTGGGGGTATAGATGTCGCTCATTTCCGAAACGATTATAAAATATTGGCACTCATAATTCACGCCTGAAACCCAAAAGATGGAATAAGGGCAACTAAGGACTTAACTAAACCCCTTCCCTTTGGACATGACTGAATGGGATACTATCTCATGACTTGGCAAAGCTAGAGATCATTTTGTTCTTTCTTTTTTCTTACATCCATGTTTGCTCGATATCTGCACTCCGCTCTCGTATCCTTAGGTTACAGAAGCACATTGTGGTAGTGGTCTTACCTGTTGACAGGAACCATCTTGATGATAATAGGTGCTCATCAAAGCTTTAGCGGTAAGCATAGCACATATTTCAATTTCATTGGGATAAATACGAGTCTACTTGGTTATTTTCACGGCATTGAATCCCTAATCCATCTCGCTCAAGGCCTCAGTTCGAACTCCACTAATGGAACACCTTAGTTCCTTTCCATGGACATACTTGGTGTTACAGATAGATGGCAAATGATTACATTGGGATTGCTTTTCCAGTGCAAGGTTTAGTAGCTAAATGCTATATGATCTAAATAACATACATGTTATGACTGTATTGAAATCATAGACATAAATATTTGACACCACTTGTTACCAAAACTGAGCCAGAGGCAAATCTTCATTGTCTATCTTGTGGTTTCGTGAAACTTGAGATACATTTAAAAGATTCTGTATTTTGTAGGTCTCTGCTGCTTCACTCATAGCAGTCATCAGATTATCACAGTTTATTGTATTTGACACAAGACTTTAGACAGTTTATATCCTGACATATCACTGGATCTTGTTACAAGTCTTAGTACATAGGAATAACAATGGGCAGTGGAGATATCTCTTGCTGCACCTATGATTCATGGCAAAGATTCAATTAAGTTTTTTTAAATTTTCAAAGTCTGCACAGCATTGAAATCCATTTTCTAAAATTGATTTAAAGAGAACGTGTCACCAGGAAAAGACCTATTGTTTAAATCACATTTTATGTTAAACATATATTTTAGAATCGGTGGTCAATGAAGCCCTCTAGCATAAATAAGTCTTTTTTCTTGAGAAAGCTGCAACCGATTTTCACAAGAAAGCTATTGTGTTTTAATCTGCAGGACGTGTTCTTTAAGGGAAAAAAAAGAAGAATTTCTTATTGTGTATAACTTTCAAAAGTTATTAGCTACATTTCAACTAATCTTCATGCATATCATTATGTGCAGACTTGTATTTAATTCATTTATGTACCATGTCTTATACTGTAATTTTGTAATGTGTTTTCCTATTCTTTACAATAGTTTGGTGAAATTTAGGGTACAGACTTTTCATCCATTTCTGATTACTTTTTTGCACTTACCCCTAATACAACTTTTCTGTGAGACTAGGAATTGATTGTTCAGTTTTCTACATTATGTCGAAAGATGAGGATCAGAAATGGTTATGAAATGTATAGCAATCTATTTTTCTTTCACTCCCACTTCCATGTGATTCAGTAAGGTGTCCCCACATTCTAAGCACTGTAAAGCACCTCCACATACAAACGTACTAGCTGGTACATGTAGCGTTAGGGTGGCTTCACACATTCCATTTTTGTGTGAATTTTTCATGCAGTGTTTTGAAGGATTAATAGTTCTTCTTCCACCTCGATCCACTTCTGGCTTTGCTTAAAAAAACTAACGAAAAACTGAATCAAAAACTGCAATAGCTCTTTTGAAAAAACTGGGGGAATTTATCATAAACCAACATTTTATGCCAGTTTATGATATCTAGTCCATGCGCCTAGACTGAAATCTAAGGCAGCCATGCTCAATCACCCCTCTTCCTCCCCCCCTGCCATCACCACATTCTCTGTTTGAAAAAGTGGTGAGTGAGGTCAGCATAGAAACGCCATACAAGGTTTGCAACTTTTTTATGCCAGAGAAGTGTACTCCCCTATCTAAAGATTGCTGGACCATTGTACAAACCAAGAACTTTTATCTTATGTGTCATCGCTATTTCCTCTTAGATTGTAAGCTCTTTCAAACAGCGCATTCAACCTGATTGGTAACACTTTTACACAATCAAGACACATTATTATGACCACTTCCTACTATCGACGTCAGCAGAGTGTAGCTCATAAGTCTACTTTCACACTAGAGTTTTAAAATTCCGGTATTGAGTTCCGTCATAGGGGCTCAATACCGGAAAAAAATGCTTCAGTTTTGTCCCCATTCATTGTCAATGGGGACAAAACTGAACTGAAGACAACGGAATGCTCCTGAAAGCATTCCGTTCCATCTTCAGACCGGAGAACAAACCGCAGCATGCTGCGGTTTGCTCTCCGGTCCAGGCATCCGCACCTAAACGGATCCGGAATGACCCCCAATGCAAGTCAATGGGGGCGGATCCGTCTGGTGTGACCACAATGGTAACCGGATCCGCCCTCCATTGACTTTCAATGGAGTTCATGACGGATCCGTCACCACATACACACAATACACACATACAGACATAGACATACACATAAACATACACAGACATATATACATACAAATACACATACATACTTACATGCTCCCCGGCAGGTCTCCAGAGCGCCGGAGGGACAGGACGGCGCGCACAAATGACGATTCCACCAGGCGCCCAGCAGAGGGCGCTGTGGGGAATCATCACCTGTGCGAGCCGTCCTGCTCCTCCGGCGCTCTGAAGACCTGCCGGGAGCATGTAAGTATGTATGTGTATTTGTCTGTGTATATGTGTGTGTCTGTGTGTATGTATGTACTGTGTGACATGTGTGGGGCCGGAGCGCGGTTCCGGCTCCACACATGTCGCTGCAGCAGTGCTGATCCGGCAGCACCCTTCACCTGACGGATCAGGCCTGCCGCTAGTGTGAAAGTAGCCTAAAGGAAGTCACATCCACTCTCAACTCTTCTACCCAGTTAATCAACTTCTCCCATCAGTTCTCTTCCTTCTTTCTTCTCTGCCAATCTCTATCTGGCTCCACAATGGACTTAGGGGGAGAGTTATCAAGGCCAGCACTTCCTGCACCAGTCTTGATATCCTTTGCACTGCTGAAGAATGCACCTAATTTATGATTAGGTGCACACTTCATCATAAATTAGGCGCATCCTTTGGGGCACACCTAAACAGAAATCTATAACAGCTCATAAAACTAGTATAAATGAAGATAAATTTGTCTCGGGTGTTAGCCATGCCCCTTTCCCACCCTTTCCAGCTCGTATTAACAATAACATACAAACTGTCCACAACCTGTACCCCCCATATATCTCTGAGATAATCTTCTCATATGTAATCTCAATTAAGACCTCTTTCTTTGCTTTCCCATCCCCCATAATTGAAACCTTCAAGAGCAACCTGAAAACCCACCTCTTCAGGAAAGCCTACAACCAATATAACCATGCTGCAGCTATGAAACCATCTGAGCAGCTTCTACCCTCCCTTACTAAGGCTACTTTCACAACTTTTAGCATTAATATTTTCCAATATTGAGATCTGTCAAGGGGTCTCAATACCAGAAAAAATACTTCCATTTTGTCCCTATTCATTGTCAATGGGGACAAAACATAACTGAACAGAATGGAATGCTCCAAAATGCATTCCGTTCCATTCTCATACTGCATGCTGCGGTTTGCTTTCCGTCCTGGCATGCGGAACACAATAGAAAACGGATCCGTTCCCCAATGACTTTCAATCAGTGGCGTAGCTATAGGGGTCGCAACGGTCACAGTTGCGACCGGGCCCCTAAGCCAGGGGGCCCCGGGGGCCCCCTTGCCACTTGCAGGGCCGCACCGCCAATTAGGGAAGGTTCAGCGCGGCCCTGCGCACAGTTGGGGGCGGCGGCGGGGCAGAGGGAGATGAGCGCTTCCATTGTGAAAGCGCTCATCTCCATAGTCATATGTATACAGATGCCTGTACTGCGGGGCAGGGGAGGGAGAGGCTGCATCGCAGGACACAGCGCGGGACACAGGCCGGAAGAGGCCTGCATCGCATCGCTGCCGGCTCCATGGAGGTAAGTATTAGTGTTTATTTTTTTTATTGTTGCAATCACGGACCGGAGCTCTATTGGGGGCGCTGGGGGCATTTTACTGGCACTGGCGGCATTTTACTGGCACTGGGGGCATTTTTACTTGCACTGGGGGCATTTTTTACTGGCACTGGGGATATTTTACTGGCACTGGGGGCATTTTTACTGGCACTGGGGGCATTTTACTGGCACTGGGGGCATTTTTACTGGCACTGGGGGCATTTTACTGGCACTGGGTGCATTTTTACTGGCACTCGGGGCATCATTTCTTACTGGCACATGGGGGCACTCGGGGCATTTTTACTGGCACATGGGAGCACTGGGGGCATTTTTACTGGCACATGGGGGCACTGGGGGCATTTGTTACTGGCACTTGGGGGCATTTCTTAATGACACGGGAGCACTGGGGGCATTTCTTACAGGCACTGGGGGCATTTCTTACTGGCACTGGGGGCATTGCTTACTGGCACATGGGGGCACTGGGGGCATTTTTACTGGCACTGGGGGCATTTTTACTGGCACATGGGGGCACTGGGGGCATTTGTTACTGGCACATGGGGACACTGGGGGCATTTTTTACTGGCAAATGGGGGCACTGGGGGCATTTCTTAATGGCACGGGAGCACTGGGGGCATTTTTACTGGCACTGGGGGCATTTTTACTGGCACTGGGGGCATTTCTTACTGGCACATGGGGGCACTGGGGGCGCTGTATTACACTGGATGTACGAGGTATGAGGCGCTGTATTATACTGGATGTAAGAGGTATGGGGTGCTGTATTAGGCTACATTCACACGAACATTGTGTTTTGCAGACTACAAATTGCGGATCCGCAAAAAAAGGATGATGTTCCGTATGACATCCGTTTTTTTGCAGATCCACTGTAGTAATGCCTATCCTTGTCCGCAAAACGGACAAAAATAGGAATGGACATACAGATGCAGACAGGACACAGTGTTCATTGAAGTGAATGGGTCCGCATCTCAGCCGCAAAATATGCAGGTCGGAGGCTGCAAAAACAACTGTTGTGTGAATGTAGCCTTACCCTGTATGTTCTGTAGTGATATACGTAAGGTTAGGAGGGAAAAGGTTAGGGTGAGAATTTGGCATGGGGGGGGTTCAGTTTTTGACTTGGCCGGCAGAAAAGCTAGGTGCACCAGCGCTGAGGGAAGGGGGGGGCAAGCTGAACTCTTGCACCAGGGCCCATGAGCCTTTAGCTACGTTCCTGCTTTCAATGGAGTTCATGACGGATCCGTCTTGAGTATGTTAAGGATAATACAACCAGATTTCATAAGGGATGCAGATTGTTGTATTTTCAGTAACGGAAGCATTTTTGCTGAACCCTGCCGGATCCAGCAAAAACGCTAGTGTGAAAATAGCCTAACTCCTTCACTCTTCCCTTGTAGATTGTAAGCCTTCGAGGGCAGCACCCTTATTCTTCTGTACCAGTAATTCACTCATTTATTTAATGTTTATTGTACATATTTTTGTGCTATGTTATATATAGTACATAAACCCTTTCATGTGTGCAGCACTTTTAAATAAATGTAAAAAATAAAAATAGTATAGTTTTTGTCAGTAATTTAACATAACATAATGGGTTTCCATAGAAGAACCTGAATGTGACCTTACTCCCTATTAGGGCACAAAATAATTATCACTATTTTGGTCTCCACTCTGTCTACTGTATCTCCCAGTGATTAGCCTTTTTCCACTTTTATAAAGGCTTTTGGTCTGCTCTCCTGCCTATTGTTATAGATTGGTGCTCTATTCAAAAGCAGACCCATTCTGCTCAAAGAAGTTAAATTGCATAATATTGTCAATTGATAGGCACTCACACCTGGATCATGTGGAAATAATATTGAGACATTTACTAACACTCAGTAAGTAAAAAATATAATAAAATAAGTTAAACATAAAATTGCTTAAAATAGCTTAACATATAAAACACATAAAACACATTTGTTTGGACCCAGGTGACGACCAATTAGTATTTTGTATGATCTTCTATATTGTCGTCAGCTATATTGTCGTTAAGCAATTTTATGTTTACCTTATTTTATTCTATTTTTTACATATGAGTGTTAATAAATGTCGCAATATTATTTCCACATGATCCAGGTGTGAGTGCCTATCAATTGACAATATTATACACTTTTCCCACTTTTGTTTTCTGTTATTCAGTGGTATCACTAACTGTCCCTCACCTCTGATTGGAGATTGCCACCTTACTTGCTAACCCCATCAATAGTTGTTATTGATAGTATTCCAGAGATAGGATTATCCAATTAGAAGATTATGTTTTCAGTTGGCACCAATTTGGAGCGTATAGTTTTGGATACAATGGGACAGATTTAACAGTATGCATATACACAAGACACCGTGCATTCTGATTCTTTATTGTCTTTTTCCTGCAAGAATTAGGCTTGTCTCACATATGACCTTGAACAGCCTGTCAGATCCGTCTCTGCCAGGGACAACCATGCGCAATGGCATATTTGCCAGATCTCCACCAGCCCCCATTATAGCCTGACAAATCTGTTTTGCGCATATGTGAAGCAAGCCTTAGTTCAAGGCAAATGCAAAATGGACTACAAATATTGATTAATATATTAAGCCTAGGTATTCAATTCACGGCAGGTAGTATCTGGGTTGATAGCATATTCAAATATAGTGTCATGGGACAATGAGGGTAAAGTTCACTTTTAGTGTAAAAATAGTCCATGACTAGTGCAAAAATTATTAACAAGAGACTTAAATACTTTAAAGTCCATTCCCTGAGTATCCCACTTGAACCTTTTAGGGAAACATCTATATGCTTAGAAGTTACAGTAACCACAGGTTTTTGGCTTTAAGCTAAGAAAAGCAGGGTCCCTTTAGAGTCTCTAGGGCAGGCACTGCAAGGCCATCAACATACAAAGTACTAAACAGGCCCAGTCTCTTACCCTAGGCTCTAGGGTCTGGGTGGAATCCATGGCCTTTGTCTGATTTCTATTTTGTTGTTAGTATGTATGGTTTCTATTGGAGGTTTCAGTAGGCCAGGAATCAGAGGTTCTGGAGTAGCTTGAGCTTGTGGCCTAGTGAGAGGTACATAGGCCAGAACACCCTATGCAGTTGGACACAGGCCATGAAGTGGAGACTGATCAGCCTGGCCCTCTGGCCATTTTTCCACTGGTATTGTGGACATTACTGCCTTGGGCGACTGAGTGACTCCAGTGGCAAAACACCTTTGGGGACTAAACTTGGTCCCTTAGGTACTTGCTGTGAAGATAAAAATGAATGTACACCATCTTAACTGATCACTGCAAGGGAACAGAATTTAGATATGGGTGGCAAGTCCATCTTAAAGTGTGATACGTTGGTGCCAAAAGTAATAAGTATATCCAAATCCAGACAGAGAAAAGGAAACAAAGAGGACAGTGCTCACCAGCTTCTTCCAAACTTCTTATTACTTTATTGTGAAGTACTCACATAGAGTAATAGATGAGAGGACGGATGCTACACAACACACGGAGGAAAGTGGCGACAGCCGTTTCACGCAACCGTGCTTCCTCAGGCCGCTACGTCATGACGCCATATGCGTCAACTCCTCCTATATACCTAAAACTCCAGTCACCATGGAAATTAACCAAGCGGCTGGCAAGTGGGCAACAACAAATACATTAAAAAATTATACAAAACATTAAAAACCACACTCCATGAGTACATTTTCAATCTCCTATGAAGACACTCAGGTCGTTTTTATCGTTCAGACCCACTGCCCCCATAGCATCTGACTGCATAATCCACCTAGCCTCTCTCTGTAATAATGCACAGTGTCCGGAAGGGTCAACAATTCTATACCTGAAAAGCTCAAACATCTAACATCACCTGCATGCTCTTCCCTGACATGTTCTATAATTTGTGGACAACCCTTTTTGGAGGAGATCGAATTAATATGTTACCTGAACTGCTCATACATACATCTCATAGACTTCACTATATAGAAGCGGCCGCATCGGCACAAAATAAGGTACACTGCGTATTTGCTTTTGCAGGTAATAAAATCCTTCACCTTGTGGTGTAATCCGGTATTTATAATGTGGATTATATTTGCAGAACGAACAACCCCCACACCTATGATTACCTGTTGGCACCAACACCGACTTTTGACAATTTTGTTCCTTATAGTGTGACTTCTCCTAAACGTAATCAGGGTTTTTTTTCTCAATAAGGCCACTCAAACTATTATCCTTTTCTAAAATCACCCAGTTGTTCATAATAGATTTACGAATAATCTATGCCATGGGGCTGAACTTAAAGGAAAAGGTGAAACGTCTCTTACTATCACTCATTTGTTTAACCAAATCTCCCTTTCTTCTCTTTTTTAACAACAGCTCATCCTGAGTAAAGGTAGAAGCCTTTTTCATAGCCTCATCTAACAAGTTTATTGGATACCCACTTTTCAATAGTCTACATGTGAGTTCCAATGCCTGAGATGCATAACCCTCTCTTGTGTTGTTAATTCTCCTAAACCTTATAAATTGACCATATGGAACAACTTTTTTCACGCTTTCTTGGTGAAAACTGCCATAGTGCAGCAAGGAATTGGTCGCGGTGGGTTTTCTATATCCCACCGTGACCAATCTATCGCCCTGTACCATGACAGATACATCCAGAAATTCCATGGTACAACCACCATATTTATGCGTAAATTTCATGTTCATATTATTAGTCACATTAAGGTACTCAACAAACTCCTGGGATTGTGCCTCAGTAACCGACCACACTATAAATACGTCATCAATATAACGTAAAAATAACTTGATGTATTTGAGAAATGGATTACTAACTCAGTAGATGAACTTGTCTTCAAATCTTGCCAGATATAAATTGGCAAATTTACAAGATACCGGGGTACCCATGGCCGTGCCATGCCTATGACTATACCAACAGTTACCAAATCTGAATGCGTTATTAGACAAAATAAAATCCAAACTTCTTGGGGAGAAGACAATCCTCCAATTGTCTCATGGCCTCAGCCATATATTATTCCCTAGTCATCAATACTACATTGCCTCCCTTGTCTGCTGGTTTCACCACTATATCCTCATGGGATTGAAGCCACCTCAAAGCTTTATTCTCATTATATGTCACATTATAACTACAGGTAGGATAGACAAGATATTTAACTTCCTTTATCATCTGGTGACAAGAAATATCAATGCTACTTTCAGCATACAAGGAAGGACAAAAAGTAGACTGGACTCCTCCTTCCGGTATATCATCCATTTTATTAGAACACAAATCAACACCAGCGAAAAACTCAAGACATAGCTTTTCCAAGTCATCATATTTGATGGCAATACTAAAACCCAGAGGGCCTAATTTAGTTGGTACCTCACCCTCCTTCCTAGCCCCCTTATCACTTTTTTCTATATTACCAAACAGTTAATGTAGGTTCAACTTCCGCATAACCTTAAACATATCTGTTTCAAAAGCCACTGGGTCAAATCGTTCAACCAGACTGTATCCCAGTCCCTTATTAAGGACTGCGATACATTCCGGTGTTAACTCATAACCCGTGAGATTAATCACAACATTGTCAACATTATCAGTAACCGAACAGTCCTCTATTGTCTCCAGGAGACCTGTTTCTTCCTCCTGACAGATTTCTTTCCTCCGGCCTCAAGCCCTTCTGATGGAACCTCTAAATGGGGACCGGTTACCCTCCATGACTGATATGATATCCCATTAATTCCCGACCCTAAATCGTCAGAAGTGATTGAATCGGAATCAGTTGTCTAATAATCTAATTTTCCACGGCGTGGTTGTGTCCTTTTATACTGTCTTTTCTTATTATTCCAATCAAATATTTTTCCCGAGTCAAAATCTTGTTTATCTCTTAAAAAGGTATCTCTTTTCTTTTTTTTTCTTTTACTTATGCTTGTACTACAGTGAGTTTTTTATCCAATTTTTTGTTGAATTGTTAGAACTGGTTATCAGACAATCTCCCTTGCAATTGTAATTTGGCATTCGTTAGCTCCTCCATAATTTTGCTGTATTCCTCTTCATTTCTTTTTAATACCAGGTTCAGTATTTTCTGCGAGAATTCTAAATGCTGCCACTCAGCAACAAACTCATTGTCCTCCTGGTATTAATGTATCTCCTTATATACCCGGAGTCCGCATGGGACTCGGTCACTCTCATTATAAGACTTCAGGGAGCTAACCGTCCAAAATAAGCGGACCTCTTTGTCGGCCAACTGTGATATTTTCAATTCCAGAGCTCTCATACTCAGTGTGTGCAAAGGATCTTCTAAGTTGCACTGTGTAAAATATGCATCCGCCCCCTCTCTCCCCTTTAAGGCCCAACACAGTCTCCTCTGTTATATGCTACATTTTGTAAACCCCTTATATATGACTATTCACAGCGTGCTCTGTCTGTAATTGATAAGAAAAACTTTGTACTGTACAAAATATAACAAAGAGAAAAAGTGTATAACGATGGCACTGCTTGAAGTCTCTTTCTTAAAGGGGCTGAGCAACACAATCACTGCTGGTACGGTCATCAAACGCTGTATCCGGTGCTCAGTCCTCACACAATACATATATCCAAATCCAGACGGAGAAAAGGAAAAAAGAGGACGCCACTCACTAGCTTCTTCCAAACTTCCTATTTCTTTATTGTGAAGTACTCACATAGGGATGAGAGGACGGACGCTACACAACACAAGGAGGAAAGCGGCGATGGCCGTTTTGCGCAACTGCGCTTTCTCAGGCTGCTACATCATGATGTCATATGAGTCAACTCCTCCTATATACCCAATACTCCAGTCACCATGGAAATTAACCAAGCGGCTGGTAAGTGGGCAACAACATATACATTAAAAAATTATACAAAACATTAAAAACCACACTCCTATTGGTATGGTTTGATGCCCGTACCAGCAGTGATTGTATTGCTCAGCCGCTTTAAGAAAAAGACTTCAAGCAGTGCCGTCATTATACACTTTTTCTTTTTGTGATATTTTTGCCAAAAGTAATGTCTTTCTACAGCAGCAAAGTCTCAATGCTATAAATGAGTGAATACCTTACTTTGGACTTGGGCCTGGTTTGCAGGAATGCTTACACACATGTTCTTCATGTAGCTCTACTCAGACTAGACTCTCCAATTAAGACTACAATACACTGCAATACACTGTGCATATGGAAATAATTGCTTTAAAAACACAAAAAAATAACTCTTTTTAGCAATAATTAACCCTTTGCAGTCGTCCTGTGGTGCACTGCAATAGTGCTATACTATTCACTGCAACTATGTGATTCACAGTCTTAATATTAGAATATTACTACTCTGGTGCAAGGACTTTTTAAAATTTAGAGTATTGCAAATCCTGCACCAGATTTACTTTAGAATACCGTCCATGTACCCAAAATTTGTCCATGTGCCAGAATTCAGTCAGCACACAAAAAAAATGTGTCCCTTCACCAAAAAGTCTAGTCCAGTCTAAACTTACACCACTTATAAGATAGGGTAGTTTTGCTCAAAGAAATGTGCCAACATTTTGGCAGCATTTGTTTGGTACATGGATGCTCATTTATGCCATGTTGCCTTTCCTATGAAGCCATGACCCCTCCCATAAAGCCACGTATCTTGTTGAGCAAGGCATAAAATGCTTAGAAAAGTGTGAAAAACAACTTGTAAATGTGATGCAAAGCATGCACGCCAGCTTTTTGGTGCATTTTCAATAGTAAATCTACCTCACTAAACAAATATAAATAGAAGGTAACATATTTTAGTAAGAGTGACATTTAGATCAAATATGTCAAGGTCTTCTTCCATCTACAGACAAATGAAACCATTACTAACATTTATGTTTTTGTTTTAATTATTTACTTAATTTATTTATAGTTTATCTTTTCAGTAATGTTGAATACCACTTACATTGTGTAAAATGGGATCCTGTACATTATGGCCCATTATCATTCCTTCACTCCAGAATTGAGGCGTCAAAAAGTTGCAAAATAGGGCTTTTGCAACTTTTTGCACTCACTTGAGCAAACATTTTACATTTTTACATCACTCACTCCAGTTTTGTAATGTATGTGGAAAACTGGGAGTGGTTAGCTATATTAATGAATTTCACTCCAGATTTATCATTGAGACTTTTTTAAAAGTTGCCAAAAAAGTTGCAATCTCGCTCCAGTAGGAGGGTAGAGTAGGAAAACTGGAGGAGCTTTTCTAGACAAAAGTGTTTGGTTTAAGGATAAGACAAATTCATCAAACAACTTGAGACATTTGATCAATGTTGTTTAAAGTACTCCAGCGCAGACTGACTTCAAATATACCCCTTATGATAAATTCCCCCCATAAACTTTCCAAGATGGAAAATATTTCTTAAAGAAGCATTTCAATCCCCTCTTTGATTTTCTTCTGTTGCTCTAGGCTGACCTTTCAATACTGCATTGAAATCTTATAATCATTTACTGTACTTGTCTACAGCCATACTCTGATCCTGTACAAACCATATGGCTTCCTTTCATAAACTTCCTGGTAGCTGTCGCTGGTTCAGTTCTGTTCACTCATGTAATGCCTCATTCTTGGTTGCCCTGCCTAGGAGTAAACTCTGTGTTGGATCAAATCCTGCTTGTGGTCTTCCCTAACCACGCTTGGCATTGGTTGTACTACTACATAACTAGTATTGCTTGCTGTCAGCTTACCAAGCTCCTCTGTTCACTGACCTTTAATTATGACCATTGCAAATACGTGTCCACATGTAATAAATTATAGTGACACCGTTTCCTATTCATTTCACCTTTGTTTCTTAGAAAAATATTGTGCTGTGGTAAGCTAGAATAAGAATGTTAGCCCTAACCACCAAAGGATACACTGCATATACAGTATATTATGCAATGTGTCATAGGATGCAAAATATCTAGAATATTAAAACTGTTAGTTTATTTGAATAGGAACAATCAAATACATATATTCAAACTTGCTAGAGTTATTTTCCTAAAATGTTCATCTGAGAAATAAGGTAATATAAGATAATATGTAAAAACAAACATAATGTTCTGGCATGACAACAAGATTTTAGGGCCCAGATGTTTAGCATAATCGCTATATACATGTTTTTTTTTTTAATCCCACAGACAAATACAAATTTTTTGGAACTTAACCATAAGCTGGGACCTCCACCAATCACTAGAATGAACAAATTCATAGGATTTTATTAGGTGCGGTGTTTTCTTCCTTGGAGATTTCTAGATTTTAACCCCCTTGAGAGTTGACACTTGCGTGTGCATAGGGCGCCATAGTTGCCAGGTTTCTGCTGTTTCAAACAGCAGAGACCCATGGTGGATGTATATAATCAGTCATAAGGCTGAATGCACACACTTAAACCCAGCTACACGCCTCCTCTCCGGGGAACTCGGGGAACTTGTCACATTAGCATAATAGCCAGAAGTCTCAAGAAGGCTCCAACAGCTATTACTAACATATACCAATACAAGCCACCAGGTGGCAGCACTGTATTGGTATATTGTAAATGAAGTGTTTAATAATGGCTATTGGCTATATAGCCATCATAGAACACAATGGGCAATATAATGATTGCCAGTTATTGTTACTCAGGGTGACTTAAAAAAGTAAAAAAAAGTTAAAAAATATATAAAAAAATAAAAGTTCAAATCCCCCCTTTCCCCAAAATCAAAATCCATAACCGATAAAAAAACATCATGTGCATCGCCGCGTGCAAAAATGCTCTTACTATTAAAATATAACAACGTTAATCCCATATGGTGAATAACGTAACAGACGTTATAGGGGTCATGGTGATGAAAAAAAACACATTTTTTCAAGGTTTTTATTTTTTCAGTATTAAAACACTTGTTGTAATTGTACTGACCTGGAGAATTAAGGTAACAGGTCAATTTTACTGCATAGTGAACGCTGTAAAAAAAAAATCCATAAAACTGTGGCAGAATTGCATTTTTTTCCAATTCCAACCCATTTGGATTTCCCCCCCCACTTCTCACTACATTGTATGCAACTGTAAATGGTGCCATTTGAAAGTACAACTTGTCCTGCAAGAAATAATCCCTAAAAATTCTATGCAAACAGAGAAATAAAAAAGTTATGACTCTGATCAGGCGGGGAATAAAAGACAAAAACGGAAAATCGCGGTCCTCTATGCATAAGTAGTGGCTAGATCTGAACTGGCCTACATTATACATTAGTATATCTGAAAATGTAATTTGCCAATGTACAGTGTAAAAAAATGTACAGATAAAAAAAACCTTCTTTACCCACAAATTATTTGATTCATTTGCATAGCATACACATATTTTGCAGTGCTATACAGATTGCCATCACTCACATAAGTCCCTGCCCTCAGTCCACAATCTAAATTCCAAACTAACGTTGTTTGGTAAGAAAATGAAGCACCAGAAGGGCACCCATAGAAAACACAAGGAAAAAATGCCAACATGCCAACTCCATGCAGATGTTGCCCTTGGTCAGATGAGAACCCAGCACTCTAGTACTAACCACTGAGCTACCATGCTGTGAAACTCTTTCTTTCTATGTTTTCACTGGCCCTGACAACTTGTGGTCCTGACAATTTGACAGCCAAGCAACATTGTCATGACCAACTATCAGCATAGAAAACACTTCAGCTTGTACAATGCATTCGGAAAGTTTTTAGACTATTTTACTTTTTTTCACATTTTGTTATGTTGCAGCCTTATTCTAAAAATAAAAAAAATAGGTTGAAAAAAATTGATCTGCACTCATTGACCCATAATGAGAAATGTATGCAAGTCGATTAAAAGGGAAAAACTAAAACTTCGCATTGACATAAATATTCAGACACTTTGCTATGATTAGAGATGAGCGAATCTATTCGCCACTTCGTAGATTCGTATCGAATCTTGAAAATTTTCAGCTACGAAGCGAATCCGAATTTCTTTGGATTCGCTTCATATTATTCGTAAATTTTCGCAAAATTTTACACGCTAACGATACACATGATATGTATGAAACGTACACATTCTGCGTGAGGCGGGACAATGACGATACGCCCACGCTAAAGGCGGGAACTTGAAGATACGCCGCCCTCCGAACTGGAAAAAAAACAGCCCGGCCCACCGGGATCTAACTGTTTTGCATGTATAGGGAGTGAAGACTCCTCCCTCAGTGTTCCACCCTCCTCTGAAGTCCTCTGAACGAGATGTATTCTGGAGACGACGTACCTGAACCACCACCCGCTCAAGACATTAGGGTATCACAAGTCTGCCAGAGAAACCTAGCTTCAGTGCCTGTGTGTTCCTTACCACCTGCTGAGGTTGCTGTTGCTGCGACTCGTGAGGCGGCTGGAGCGTCTGCTTTGGCTTGTGTGGCTGGAGTGTCTGCTTTGGCTCCTGTGGCTGGAACATCTGCTTTGGCTCGTGCGGCTGGAATGTGTGCTTTGGCTCCTGCGGATGGAACGTCTGCTTTGGCTTGTGTGGCTGGAATGTCTGATTTGGCTCGTGTGGCTGGAACATCTACTTTGACTCCTGCGGCTGGAACGTCTGCTTTGGCTCGTGCAGCTGGAACGTCTGCTTTGGCTCGTGCGGCTGGAACGTCTGCTTTGGCTCCTGAGGCTGGTACGTCTGCTTTGGCTCCTGCGGCTGGAACGTGGAGGTGGCTGGAGCGTCCACTTTGCTGCACACGAGGAGATCCACCCTTCCATACACCAGAACCCAATTTTGGAATATGTGTTCCAGACAGACAGTGTTTTATCATGCCAACTAGTATCCATAAGGAGAGACTCAAACGTATATCTGAGCCTTTTATGCTTGCAAATGTGAAATTGATTGCACTAAAATGTTTGCATACTTATGTCTTTGCTGTATTTTAGCTACACTGTTGTTAATGGTTCAGCACTTTAGCCCATTGTGTGTATTCTTTTTCTGGTACTGCAATGTGTCCTATTATGCACTTATTGTACAGTGTTTTTAATAAATTATTCACTTATTGATAGCTAGCAGCAGTGAGCACCTTATTTTTCTAGTTAATATGGACTGCCTCTAAAGATTGTACGCCACGGCCTAGCCTCGTGCATATGACGCAATTGCGTTTCAATAGTACACTAAGGATTCGTACGCACTTTTGTACGCTAATGCTTAGGTATTGCGTATTTTAACTACGCTGACTGTACGTATGTAATTTGGGCAGAAATGTTCGCAAAAAAGTGTTTTTTTATGTAGATTCAACGAATAAGTTCATTTAAATACGAATCTTGTCAGAAATTCGGCGAATATTCAGCGAAGCAAATTTTGAATGATTCGCTCATCTCTAGCTATGATACTTGAAATTTAGCTCTTCGGGACTTCCATTTCTCTTGATCATCTTGAGATGTTTCTACGTCTTGATTGGAGTCCACCTATAAATTCAGATGATTATACACGATCAGAAAAGACATACCCCTGTCTATATAAAGTCCAACAGCTGACAATGCATATCAGAGCAAAAACCAAGCCACGAGGAGGAAAGAAACTTGTAGAACTCAAAGACAAGATTGTGAGGAAGCACAGGTAAAAACGGTACAAAAAAAATTCTGTTGTACAGAAAGTTCCCAAGAGCACAGTGCCCTCCATAATTCTAAAATGGAAGAAGTACAGAACAATCAGGACTCTTCCTAGAGATAGCCGCTCACTATATAACTTATTTGTATATATTCATCCATTTGCAGTTCTTATAGTAAGTAGGAGCCAAATAAGTATGTTGTGGGACAACAGAGAAATATGCTTGGAAGGTTCACAACCTTATCAAATATGGTCAAATAGGCCAGTAATGAGCTATAATAATTGAAATACACTGGATGTCTAGGTAAAGCCTGGGAGAGGGAAATGTTTTTTGTAGCCAGTTTCTCCTCCAGAAAATTGATGGAGGTCTGACATTAGTGACTCCACTTGATTAAGTCAGAATGACCTAAAAAAAAATGGCTTAATAAAATTCATTTCACTGAATAACTCTTCTAGTAGATATACAAAATATTTAATGACATCCAATTGCTAACGTATTCACATCCAAGTGCTGGTTTAAAAGTTTAGAATATTTTTTGTGGGACAACCACTTTAACTCGATCATACTAATTATATTACTGTTTCCACCCCTACAGATATCCCGACAGACTTCGAAGTGGAGGCAGCCTTACGGTGTTTTGACACCAGGCTCCATGCTGCCTCCCGGCTTAATCGCAGCCTGCAGCTGGAGCCACGAGAGCTGCAGGCGATGATAGCTAGACGTCGGCTAAGGCCCGGTGTAATTTTTTTTGTTTTTTTATTTATTATTTGTTCAAAGTTATTATTATTATTTATTACTAAAATAATTCTTCCAAAACCTGTGCTTTGATTGTTTTTTTTTAAACCTTTAACCCCTTCTGACATTGTGAAGAAGATAGGGATATCTCTTTAGGCCGGAGCCTCCAAAAATTGTGCATAGGCCAGAGCCCGCATTAGTGTGAAGAAGACAGGGGTGTCTCTTTAGGCCTGAGCCTTTAAAAATTGTGCATAGGCCAGAGCCCGCATTAGTGTGAAGTAGACAGGGGTGTCTCTTTAGGCCGAAGCCTCCAAAAACTGACAAAAGGCCGGTTCCCGGATTACTGAAAACAGGATGTCTTCAGGGAAAAGTATAAAAAAATTAAGCACACTCCGGTTCCCGGACTGTTAGAGAAATGGCTTGGCTTGTTTGGACAACAAGCCCGTAAACATTCTCCCTTGTAGTAAAGAGAGGCAGAGAACATTATATATGGGCTTTTCATGGGTGGCACTGGCAGTAGTAGTAGGGGACGGGGTACATCAGCAGAGAGTGAATAGTAAACTGCAGTGGAGTATAACAATTGCTGCTAATGTTGAAATGGGAGGCGGAGGTAGACAACAGTGTTAGGGGTCTTTCAGACGGCCATATGCTGTCTGCAAAAATGCAGATCTGTTTTTTTGCGGATTAAATGATGTCCCATTAACTTCTGTGTAGCCCCTTTCTTCCATTGCACGGCTCAGCAAAAAAAATGAAACTTGTCCTATACTTGTCAGTAAAAATCAGGACATGGCCCTATTGAAGTCTATGGGTCAGCAAAAAAACGGAATGCTATCCGTTTTTTGCGGGCATGCTGAACTGTCTGCAAAAAAACGGATCCGCATTTTTGCGGACAGCATATGGCCGTCTGAAAGAGCCCTTACAATTTTATTTTTTAATAACTTTTTTTTTTTGAGGAAAGGCTCCAAAACAAATTTCTGAATAGTAAATACAACCATGAACGGTGGAGTATAACAATAGCTGCTAGCCTGCTAAGTGCTAATGTTGAAATGGGAGGTGGAGGTAGACAACAGTTTTTGAATTTTAATAACATTTTGGGGTTTTTTGTTTGCGGAATTAGGGTTCACTCATCCCATCATGACACAAGATGGTTGGCATGCAACTTCATGGGCTGGCTGACAGCAACAATGGCAAGACACTTAGACAATTTCAGCCTTCCAGGCCTGATCTAATCATCTGCCTCAGCAAGAGGAGTGTGAAAATCGGAGATAATCCAGGCTTGATTCATTTTTATGAAGGTGTTTTTTTGGACACTGCCAGGAGACAGTTTGGTCCATTTGGGTGTCACCACCCCCCTAGCAGCGCTAAAAACCCTCTCCGACATGACACTTGAGGCTAGGCAGGAAAGAAGCCCTAGTGCATAGTGGGCAAGTTCAGGCCACTGTTGGATTCTGGCTGCCCAGAAGTCCAGGGGGTCTGAGAGCAGGCTTTGCAAGCCGGACTGCAGGTAAGCCTGAACCTGGTCATTGAGGCGGGTGGACTGGGCCTCCCAACAGGCTGCGCCTGTTGGGAGGCTGAAAAAAAATGTTCCATCATGGTCATGAGGCTTAACTGGCTGCTGCTGGTTGTGGCAGGAGGTGGGTGACTCTGCCGGGCCTCCCTTTCAGAGACGCTGGCAGCAGGCTGGGGCTGGCTGAAAGATGTGGCCAGGTTAGTACATAGCTTCTCCCAGTATAAATCTAATTTCTCATCCCTTTCCTGGGGAGGAAAACAATCTCCCATGTTGGAGTGCTACCGTGGGTCCAGAAGCATCGCAAGCCAGTATTCACTAGTTTGCCTTATTTTTATGATACGCCTGTCAGTGCGTAAGCATGTGAGCATACAGCTCGCCATCTTGGCCAGCGTGCCTGAGGACCCAGTTCTTTCCGTCTCAGCCTCCCTCTGAGACAATTGAGTGTCCCTGAAGATGTCATCGTCATCCTCCTGCTCCTCCAACTGTGTCTCCTCCTCCTCCTGGGCATCATCAAACTCCTCCTCCTCCCCCTCCTCTAGCTGAAGCTCCTCATCCTCCTCCTGCACCTCCATGGAACTTTGTCGTTGGGGCTCCCCAACAGTCACAGGAGGGCGCGCAGAGAGATGTGCAGGGTTACCTTCCCCCATTGCCCCCTCATGCATGAGCGACAGTGTCTTTTCAAGGACAAATATTATTGACATAATGTCGTTCAGACCGCAGCTGTCCCTGCTGACCAATTTAGTGGCTTCTTCAAAGGGCTTCAGCACACTGCAGGCATCTCGGACCAGCCTCCACTGACAGAAATCTAAGCAACACCTGCTCCCTATGGTCGACGAATCTGGCTGCTGCTGGACAAAGCTCTCTGCTGCTCAAGGAGCCACTGCAACATGTGAAGCGTGGAATTTCACCGAGTTGGAACGTCACGTAACAACCGGTGTGGCGGAAGACCATTTTGCTACTGCAAGTCCAGCATCGCTGCGGGACACATAAGAGTGACTCAAATGAGTGCAAAGCTTACGTGACTTTGCCAGCACTGTGCGCAGGCCAATAAATGTTTCCAGAAATCTCTGAACCACTAGATTGACTACATGTGCCGTACAGGGAGCATGCATGAATTGCCCCAGGTTCAACGCTGCCATTATATTTGTCCCGTTGTCACTCACAACCTTGCTCACTTGCAGCTGGCGGGGAGACAGCCAGCGTGCTATTTGCTGCTTGATGTGATGCAGCAAGTGCTGGCCTGTGTGACTGGTGTTGCCAAGACAGATCAAGTCTAACACAGCGTGGCAGCGTTTAACCTGGCACATGTGATAGGAAGGAGGAGGGTCAACTTTGTGCCTTGATGCTGATGCAGGCGGACTGCCCATGGAGGTGGAGGAGGGAGCGGATAAGTGTCTGGTGATCTGCAATCCTGGCTACAAACTGTGTGAAGGTGCCAAAGGCAACTGGCCCTGTTGCTGGGGTGCTGCCGCTAAAAACATTCAGCCAGTGGGAAATAAAGGACATGTATTGCTGCAGAGGGACAGCTGCAGGGAACGTCTTATGTTGTCCGCCACGTGCGAGTAAAGGGTGGGGATGGCTTTATTAGCTTTGGAACACTTTGACTCATCCAAGCCATTCTGAGATTGTTTTCTTGTGACACATTGTACTTCATGACAGTCATAAATTTGAGTGAATATATGTCACCTTTATTTATGAAAAAATCCCAATTTTACCAAAAATTTTGAAAAATTCACAATTTTCATAATTTCAATTTCTCTGCTTTTAAAACTGAAAGTGATACCTCATAAAATATTTATTATTTAACATTTCCCATATGTATACTTTATGTTTGCATCATTTTGTAAATGTAATTTTATTTTTTAGGGACATTAGAAGGCTTAGAATTTTAGAGGCAATTCTTAAAATTTTTAAGAAAATTTCCAAAATACACTTTTTAAGGACCAGTTCAGGTCTGAAGTCACTTTGTGGGGCTTACATAGTAGAACCACCCCATAAATGATCCCATTTTGGAAACTACACCCCTCAAGTTGCTGATTTTATAAACTTTGTTTACCCTTTAGGTATTCCCCATTTTGTTCTTTAACAGATCTAAGGTTAACAGCCAAACAAAACTCAATATTTATTACCCTGATTCTGCGGTGTACAGAAACACCGCACATATGGTGGTAAACTGCTGTATGGGCGCATGGCAGGGCGCAGAAGGAAAGGAGCACCATATGGCTGATTTTGCTGGACTGGTTTTTAGACACCATGTCCCATTTGAAGCCCCCCAGATGCACCCTATAGTACAAACAATCAAAAAGTGACCCTATTTTGGAAATTACGGGATAACATGATAGTTTTATTGGTACTATTTTGGGGTACATATGATTTTTAATCGCTCTATATTATTTTTTTCGTGAGGCAAGGTAACCGAAGAATGGATGTTTTGGCACTGTATTTATTTTTTGTTTTTTATAATGTTCATCTGACAGGTTAGATCATGTGCTATTTTTATAGAGCAGGTTGTTACAGACGCGATTATATCAAATATGTCTACTTTGTTTGTTTGTTTGTTTCAGTTTTACATAATAAAGCATTTTTGAGGAAAAAAAATGTTTTTGTGTCTCCATTTTCTGAACGTCATATCTTTTTTCTTGTGCAGGGGCTCATTTTTTGCAGAAAGAGTTGACATTTTTATTGGTACCATTTTTGGGTACATATGATTTTTTGAAAGCTTGGCATGTCGGCTTTCAAAGAAGGTCAGAACCATTCTTCTATCTGCTACCAATCCCAAGATATGAGCAGCAAAAGCGGCCCTCCCCTCTTCAGTTTGGTTTGCAGCAGCAGCAGCAGAGCTGGGCACTTGGGAGCTGTTTTCCTGCAGAATAAAAGTGCTTTTTCTGAACATGTAATACAGACACAAAGTGCACACAGTAATGTCTGGTATGTGTCTGCAATCCTCTTTGGGGCAGTGCTGTTAGTTATATTGGTGAAAAACAGGTGAAAGATTCCCTTTGAAATCTTCAAGATCAACACATCAGAATTGTCAGCAAAATTATTAGAAGTAAGAAAAGTGACAATGGTGAATAAAAATATATTTTCATTGACTCTATTAGTGATCTTGCTGTATGTCTGGACTCAGAGATATAGTCACTAGTGATTTGGGAATCACAGTTGTCTGTATAAAAGTTCTTCAAGCAAGATACTGACCTCAATTTGAAGGACCCTTTAGACCATTGTGCCATTTAAAGTTCTCTTTTTTCTATCCAAAGCCTCAATTGCTATGCATTTTGAATAATTTTGGCTGCCAAGTTGCATTAAGGCGGATTAAGCAGTATATTTCCTTTGGATAGTATTTTGTATAGTATACTCTTTATTATAAAAAATGTAAGAAGTCACCAGTGAGTCCTGGAACATTAAAACAGTTTGAGTATATTTATACAGGTCATAGAACAGGGGTATATATTCTCAATAATATATAGCAGGGGTACATAACATCTTAGTATACAGCCTAATTAAGAAGAAAAGGACCTTCATGTCCCCATAGATTGACATGAAATTCCATTATCCTCTTAAAAATAAAATCTGCAACATGTGAGGTGTACTGTATATAAGGCACATAACTATAAAATACTGTTACGCAGTGGGTATGGAACCACTGTGTCAACTGAACATATTTGGCTTTGGGCTTCTCCTAAGGGTGCTATCCAGGCAGTCCCATTTTTGGGTACATATGATTTTTTGATTATTCATTATTGCACTTTTTGGGGCAAGGTAACCCAAAAATTGGTAATTTTGGCACAGTTTTTATTTATTCATTTTTACTGCATTCACCTGAGGGGTTAGGTCATGTGAGATTTTTGTAGAGTAGGTTGTTACGGACGTTGCGATACCTGTCTACTATTTTTATTTATTTATGTTTTACACAATATTATCATTTTTGAAACCAAAAAAATCATGTTTTAGTATCTCCATAGTGTGAGAGCTGTAGTTTTTTTATTTTTTGGGTGATTGTCTCAGATAGGGGCTAATTTTTTGCGGGATGAGGTGACAGTTAGATTGGCTCTATTTTGGGGGGCATACGCCTTTTTGATCTCTTGGTATTACACTTTTTGTGATGTAAGGTGAAAAAAACGGCTTTTTCTACACCGTTTTTATTTTATTTTTTTTACTGTGTTCATCTGAGGGGTTAGGTCATATGAGATTTTTGTAGAGCTGGTTGTTATGGACGCGGCGATACCAAACATGTTTAGGGTATTTTATTTTATTTATTTTTACCCAATTATAAATGTGCGTATATGGAAAAAAATTATTTATTTATTTTTACTTTTTTCCTTTTTTTTTCCTTTTTTCATTTTTTTTACACTTTTTTTTGACTCAGACCCACTTTGTTCTTGAAGATCCAGTGGATCTGATGTCTGTATAATACACTGCAGTAAACTATATAGTGTACTGCAGTGTATTTTTCCTTTACACTAAGCCTGATCAGGCTTGATATACCATGGCAAGCCGAATGCCTTGCAAGGCGTCCGGTTGCCTTGGTAACTATGTGGACGCTGCCACAGCAGAGCAACATCCCGATGGGAGGGAGCTCCCTCCCTCCGTTCTGACCACACCATCGGGGCGCTGCCAGAGCACCGCAGCGCCAAATGGGGGAAGGAGGGAACTTTCTCCCCGTTAACCTCGGCCAACCTGATATATAAAAACATAGCAGCGCAGCCCCGATCTCCTCAAGGAGATCGGAGGTGCACTGCTGTACTCTGCGATTGGTCAGTCAAATCTGACTGACCAATCGCAGGGATTCAAAGGCAGGGACCATGCTGATTGGTCCCCTGCCGGGTGCACGGACAGCTCTGCTGTCCATGACACCCGTTTACATGCAAGTGTACACTTGCGGTGACACTTGGATCTCATGACATACTGTGCACGTCATGATGGGGTAATTAACACCACATCATGACATATACAGTACGTCATTCGTCACTAAGGGGTTAATTATCAGAAACGATAACTAAATAAATCCCACAAAAAGTAACGGATACACAAAAATATACAAAGCCCACAAAAAGGTTGTGTGGCCAAAAGATATGGAAAACAAGATGTATGGGAATACCTAGATATGTGACTCAAATACAAACACTGACACCTAACAGCAGACAGGCATCCAATATTGCACTCACGGTTTTGTTGATACAAAAAATGGATCCAGGGAAGGGCCACATCGAGAAGTGGAGTCGGGAGATGGTAAAGACCCTATTTTGCCCTATGGCTACCCCTGCCTAAAAGCGGAGCATCCGCCCCGAAAGGGATGACCCCACTTATCGGTGGCTAAACCCTGGAAAGTCACCTGAATGACCCAGACAGATGACTCACATTAAGCCATTCAGGAGTTAATCAGGAGATTAAAAAAAAAATATTTATACTTAACTCATCCACTTGCTTGCGGAGAAGTCATCCTCTCCCATCTTGGTTGAGAAACCAAGATAAAGGACCTGCGGTAAGCGTGATCACCTCACCAGGTGATTATGCTGGGTGCACGTGGTGACGTTATCACTGATGTCACCACGTCCTCCCAGCGTGATGATGTGGTGTCATCATGTCAGTGCGCACAAGAATCAGTGTGTTTTCTTCAATCACAATGGCCACGATGGCCTCTCCATGATCAAATGGATGAGATAAGCATGTGTTTTTTTGTTTTAACCTTTGATTAACCCCCTAATAGGTTAAATGTGACTCTCAGATGCCACAATCAGCATTAAAGCCGGCATATGAGGGATTAAATGATGGGTGGCGAGGCGATCACTATTCCCGATCATTGCGCCCACTCCCTACAATGGAATGTGATTTGTTAAGAAGTAATTCGTAATGAATCACATTTCTTGTCAAAGTTTGTTGAAGCAGCCAAATTGAAAACTTTGCTCATCACTAGTGACTACATTACCTACACTTCGTTGTCCTTAAGTCATTTTGCCACAGCTTTGGAAGTACGCTTGAGGTTATTGTCCATTTGGAAGGCCCATTGCACCCAAGCTTTAACTTCATGGCTGATGTCTTGAGATGTTGCTTTAATATCTCCATTACCTCCCTAATAATTAGAGATGAGCAAAATTCGATTCGGTCGCTTTGCCAAATCTTTTTTTTTTTAAATTTGCATTGTTTTGAATGAATTTGACACGAAGTGTGTTAAATCAGGTCTATCCCGGCCTGCAGTTAAACTTTAGGGAGAATGTATTCTGGTGTGCATAGCTAGTTCTTTCTGGTAGCGACACAGTTACTGTGCACCAAAATGACACCAATATGGATGTGCCCATCATCATGCAGGCCACCAACATTCCTAGCTAACCCCTAGCTAAACAAAAAAGTCAAGAAAAAGAAGGTGTCCCAATAACTCTTTAGTGGAAAAAAAGTTCTCTTAATCCATGTTGTGGCAGTGCAAACACATGCATTTGAATCCCTTTGGCTAGTTGCAGAATGATTGTGCGTCAGTATTAGGCTTAGTTCACATTTAACTTCTTTGGTCAAATATTCTCATTAGTTATTTTCAGCCCAAAACCACAGAACAGGTGCAGATCTATTCATGATACCGAATCTGAGAGTAGGCTTGGCTCCTGAATTTGCCTCACAATAAGGGCTCATTCAGACGGCCATATGATGTCCGCAAAAAAACTGATCTGCATTTTTGCGGATATCATACGGTCGTCTGAATGAGCCCTAAGTGATGGAAATAACTGACCAAATAACAGAAGTGTGACCCCAGCCTTACAGGTCAATGTTAGCATCAGATCTAATTTATCTGTGTGGACTTAACTGTACAGTGGCCCAAGATTCAAGTAGTTGCCCCATGACAGTGGGGAGGGTGTCAACAGTAAGGCTGTGTTTATATCTCTGTTTATTTTTCCATTCTGATTCATCAGAAGAGCAGGCCAAAAAAACTAGAAAAGCAGATTCTGTAGTTTGAGCATCCACCTTCAAACTGTCAGTATTTGTTCAGCATTTGATCAGCACTGGCAAGGCAAAAACAGAAGTGGGTCCAAAACAGAGATAACATATAGTGGAATTTTTTTCGTGTCTTCTGTGTTTTGGACCCACTCTTGCTTTTGGCTTCCAAATCATGATCAAATCCTGATGCAAAATATTGAATGTGTGATAGAGGCCTCATGCTCAATTTTCTTGAGTTTTGACCATTTGGCCCCATGACAGACTGGGTGGCAACAGCATAAACAGTTACAATGGTGGCCCTGGAACATAGTGGGGAGGGTGGCAACAGCATGAAGAGTCACACACACGGAACAGAGTATGTGTGTGTGTGGGGGGGCAGCAGTGGCAGTAACAGCACAAGATGGTAGATGGTAGATCACAGTAGAAGCAGATGGCAGTAGAGGCAGCAGGTGTGTGGCATCAAGCAGTTGACAGCATCAGAAAAGTGGCAGCAGCATGTGGGCAGAAGTAATGGGCCATTTGTTACAATGTTCCAATGTGACAGAACACTACAGTCAGATCATTAATAGCAGAATTAACTAGTTTGTTGTATCAGGTACCGGTGTCTGGAAATCCTGGTAAATCCAGGCCTGACTGATCTTTATAAAGGTTAGTCTGTCAAAATTTTGTATTGAAAGATGAGTTTACTTTGGGGTAACTACAATATGCCCCTGCCACACTAAACACTTGCTCTAATGCCACAGGAAAGGCAGGAAAGCATTCCCAGGGTAAACTCGGCCAGTTGCGGCCACAATTCATATTTGGTTGCCCAGTAGTCCAGGGGGTCTTGGATCTGGGGTGATTGGGTGCAGTCCAAGTATGCCACCACCTGCTGGGTCAAGTTCTGCTCCATGTGCTACTGCTGGGTGGTTTCTTCAGTAGGTGGCTGAAGAAAAGTACTCATTAGTGACTCAAGACTTAAGTTGCTGCTGAAGGAGTTGGTGCTACTACTGCCTCCCCCACATTCCAGCAGTCATGGCAGTGGACTGTGAGCTTACAGGGTCCCCGGAAGGTCCTTATGCTCTCCTGTCATTTTGGCAGATAAACCTAGTTCTGTATAAAATTCCTGGGCATTTATTTCTTCCTCCTTGTCCTCCTCCTCCTGTGCCAGTTCAGCTTCCAAAGAGCTCAGGTGGCTGTGAGATGTAGGCGCCTTGTCTCCTATCCCCTCACTTGTCAGGTTAATCAGCATTCCCACCAGGACGTGGCAAATAAAATGGCCTCCTCAAAGGGCTTGAGCCACAATCTAACATCAAAGTTACACCAGGGGAGTAGTCCTGTCCATCTGGGTCATCAAGAAATAGGTCACGGGTTTCCTCTGCTCATACAGTTGGTCCAACATGTGGAGTGTGGAGTTCAAATGTGTGAAAATGTCAAATATGAGACTATGTAGGGGAACACCATTCTGCCATTGCAGCTGAAGGAGGGCATGTTTTGCCCGGTAAGAGTGGCTGAAGTGAATGCAGTTTCCTCAACTTTTTCAAGAAATCTTATAGTTGGGTCGAAGACTTCAGGAACTGGGTGACAACCAGATTGAAGATATACGCCTTGCAGGGCACATGGGTCAGTCCTCCCTGATGCAGTGCACACAGAATGTTCTTGCTGTTATCAGCGATCATGGTTCCTAACTCCATTTGGTGAGGAGACAGCCAGGATTTGATTTCTTGGTTGATGATGCAGAGCAGTTCCGCCCCAGTGAGACTCCATTCACCCAGCCTGACCAGGTGAAGATCCACATAACAACACCATGCTTTGTATGATGGTATGCTTGAAGACCACTCTAAACTGAGCCTACAGTGGAGGCTGAGGACAAGGTGCAGGATGAAGAGGCAGAGGAGGACAATGGCACAGAAATCCTGTGATTACAATGAGGAGACGTCATTGCCATTGCCTGGCCAAGTTGCTGGGGTGGCTGGGCCAGAACAATATGTACCCAGTGGGCTATAAAAAAAAAACATATATTGTCCTTGACCACAGTTACAACTCCATACATCAGCGCTTGCATAAACTGTACCAGACACCGATAGGCTCAAGGATTGCCCCACCTTCTGCTCAACAAACGTGTGCACTGCTGTTAAAGCTTTTCTAGAGAAGTAATGACGGCTTGGGACTCTCCACTTTGGGTGGGCCCAAGCCATCAGTTCTCTGAAATGTTCAGAATCCACGATATGGTAAGGGAGGGACTGGAGTACCATCTACTTGGCCAGGTGCATGTTCAACATCTGTGTTGTTGGATGAGTGCATGCATACTGTTGTCTCTTTGCCATCGCCTCAGTGAATGATTGCTGGTGAAACACGTGATGAGGAGTAGGAGGAGGAGCATCAGGTGCAATAGATAAAGTGAAGGAATGACAGCTTCAATCTGCTGAGGTTGAGGAGCTCTGACTGCTGGAGAAGGTGTGTGGGCCCCTGGGAGAAGCAGAGGTTGCTGCATCAGTGCCATATTTTGACCAGGCCACTTTATGGTGACGCTCCACTTGTTGAAGCTGGGCTGTGATGCCAACATTAGCACCCTGACCTTGCTTCACTTTCTGCCCACATATCCTGCATAACGCCATCCAGCGACTTGATAAATAATTCCCACAATGTTGAGTATGGCATTTTACCCCCACCAATCCATGCTGCCTGTCGCTGCCTTTATGAACCCGTGAATTGCTAGTTGTTTTCTGACAGGCAGGCTCCTGAGTAGCAGACGGTCTACCCTGGGCATGTTTGGCTCCAGATCTCCCACTGCTTACACCCTGCTGTCTCATCGGCATGCTTACATCCTGCTGCTTTCTCATGGGCCTGCTGTCACCCTCACGCCCTGATGATGATGATGCCTCCTCTTTACCCACCTCTTATGTCTGATCAGCTACATCATGATCGCCTACTATATGGCTGTCACTTATGTCACCCTCACCAGTCTCATGGCCACGTCCTTGAACGCACGCAACAGATGCTCCCATCTGACTGTTATCATTGTTAGTTACACATCTAAGGGAGGGCACAGGGACCTCCAAGTCTGGGCTGGCCTGTGCTTCTGATTGTCCTCACTAAATTCGTCCTCTCTGAAAAGTGGAACAGAGCCAGCAGCATGCATTACTTCCAGAGCAGAAGGAGCACCAAAAGAAAGAGGCAGTTGCAGGACAGGTTTGGTGTGGGCATAGAGGTTGTTCCTGGGCTATGCCAACAAAGTGTGATATCAGAGGAACCCACCAATTCCAGTACAACCATTCCAGTATAGATGGATTGTTGGTCAAAATTAGAGATGAGCGAGCATACTCGTCCGAGTTTGGTGATCGTTCGAGTATTAGGGTACTCGTAAGTGCTCGCTGCTTGGACGAGTATCTCGCCATGCTCGAGGAAATGGCAACTTCCGCATTGTGCATTTTTGGCGCCTATAAACTCAGCCAATCACAAGCCAGGAGACTCTGTGGTACACCCAGCATCACGTGGGGCCCTTACATGTCGATAGCAGGGATTGGCTGGCCTGATCAGGTGACCCTGGAATATACTACTGACTGGCCGCGGTGCTCGGCTCAGATGCTGCCTGGATGTCGTTAGGGATAGAGCTGCTGCATTTCAGGGAGAGTGTTAGGGCCTGCATTTAGTTCTCTGTTAGGCAGGAATCACCCACAAAGAACCCACCAGCCCTTCTAAGGGCTACAAGACATTTTTTTTTTTGTCTCCTGACTTGGCTGGCTGGCTGGCACTAGTAGTGCAGCTATCGCCATATATAACCCCCTTTTTTTAATGTTATATCTCAGTGATACAAATCCATTTCACACAGCAGTGTGGAACCATTCTGTCTGTCACAGTTCAGTACACTCACTCCAATCTGTATTTTCTGTCCAGGTGACACTTTCTGTACGTCACTTAATACAACCAAGTCTTTTGCTGCCTGTCACGTATATAGCTTGATCCCAAAAATCTCTGTGCGACATTTGTCTGGGTCGCAGTCAAAATAGCCACCGTCAGTAGGGTGTCAGTTAGCTCCATGATAGTTTCTGCACGTCACGTTCCCAAAAAAACAAAACACCCAAAAAAATATATAAAAAAAATAGTTTTTTAGTTGTTTTAGCTCAGTGATACAAATCCATTTCACACAGCTGCGTGGAACCATTCTGTGTGTCACAGTTCAGTACACTCACTCCAATCCGTATTTTCTGTCCAGGTGACACTTTCTGTATGTCACTTAATACAAACAAGTCTTTTGCTGCCTGTCACGTATATAGCTTGATCCCAAAAATCTCTCTGCGACATTTGTCTGGGTCGCAGTCTAAATAGCCACCGTCAGTAGGGTGTCAGTTAGCACTACGATAGTTTCTGCACATCACGTTCCCAAAAAAACAAAACTCCAAAAAAAATATATAAAAAAACATAGTTTTTTAGTTGTTTTAGCTCAGTGATACAAATCCATTTCACACAGCTGCGTGGAACCATTCTGTCTGTCACAGTTCAGTACACTCACTCCAATCTGTATTTTCTGTCCAGGTGACACTTTCTGTACGTCACTTAATACAACCAAGTCTTTTGCTGCCTGTCACGTATATAGCTTGATCCCAAAAATCTCTGTGCGACATTTGTCTGGGTCGCAGTCAAAATAGCCACCGTCAGTAGGGTGTCAGTTAGCTCTATGATAGTTTCTGCACGTCACGTTCCCAAAAAAACAAAACACCCCAAAAAATATATTAAAAAAATAGTTTTTTAGTTGTTTTAGCTCAGTGATACAAATCCATTTCACACAGCTGCGTGGAACCATTCTGTGTGTCACAGTTCAGTACACTCACTCCAATCCGTATTTTCTGTCCAGGTGACACTTTCTGTACGTCACTTAATACAAACAAGTCTTTTGCTGCCTGTCACGTATATAGCTTGATCCCAAAAATCTCTCTGCGACATTTGTCTGGGTCGCAGTCTAAATAGCCACCATCAGTAGGGTGTCAGTTAGCTCTAAGATAGTTTCTGCACGTCACATTCCCAAAAAAAAAAACTCCAAAAAAAATATATAAAAAAATAGCTTTTTAGTTGTTTTAGCTCAGTGATACAAATCCATTTCACACAGCAGTGTGGAACCATTCTGTGTGTCACAGTTCAGTACACTCACTCCAATCCGTATTTTCTGTCCAGGTGACACTTTCTATACGTCACTTAATTAAACCAAGTCTTTTGCTGCCTGTCACGTATATAGCTTGATCCCAAAAATCTCTGTGCGACATTTGTCTGGGTTGCAGTGTAAATAGCCACCGTCAGTAGGGTGTCAGTTAGCTCTACGATAGTTTCTGCACGTCACGTTCCCAAAAAAACAAAACTCCAAAAAAAAATATAAAAAAACATAGTTTTTTAGTTGTTTTAGCTCAGTGATACAAATCCATTTCACACAGCTGCGTGGAACCATTCTGTGTGTCACAGTTCAGTACACTCACTCCAATCCGTATTTTCTGTCCAGGTGACACTTTCTGTACGTCACTTAATACAACCAAGTCTTTTGCTGCCTGTCACGTATATAGCTTGATCCCCAAAATCTCTGTGCAACATTTGTCTGGGTCGCAGTCAAAATAGCCACCGTCAGTAGGGTGTCAGTTAGCTCTACGATAGTTTCTGCACGTCACGTTCCCAAAAAAACAAAACTCCAAAAAAAAAAAAAAAAAAAGTTTTTTAGTTGTTTTAGCTCAGTGATACAAATCCATTTCACACAGCTGCGTGGAACCATTCTGTGTGTCACAGTTCAGTACACTCACTCCAATCCGTATTTTCTGTCCAGGTGACACTTTCTGTACGTCACTTAATACAACCAAGTCTTTTGCTGCCTGTCACGTATATAACTTGATTCCAAAAATCTCTGTGCGACATTTGTCTGGGTCGCAGTCAAAATAGCCACCGTCAGTAGGGTGCCAGTTAGCTCTACGATAGTTTCTGCACGTCACGTTCCCAAAAAAACAAAACTCCAAAAAAAATATATAAAAAAAATAGTTTTTTAGTTGTTTTAGCTCAGTGATACAAATCCATTTCACACAGCTGCGTGGAACCATTCTGTGTGTCACAGTTCAGTACACTCACTCCAATCCGTATTTTCTGTCCAGGTGACACTTTCTGTACGTCACTTAATTAAACCAAGTCTTTTGCTGCCTGTCACGTATATAGCTTGATCCCAAAAATCTCTGTGCGACATTTGTCTGGGTCGCAGTCTAAATAGCCACCGTCAGTAGGGTGTCAGTTAGCTCTACGATAGTTTCTGCACGTCACGTTCCAAAAAAAAACAAAACTCCAAAAAAAAAAAATTAAAAAAAATAGTTTTGTGTGTCACACATTCTGTGTGTCACAGTTCAGTACACTCGCTCCAATCCGTATTTTCTGTCCAGGTGACACTTTCTGTACGTCACTTAATTAAACCAGACTGAGCAAGTTTGTGGGTTTCAGTACAGCAGGCCCATTTATTTTTTATTTTTTATATAATACACTTATATACAGAAAATGTTGAACCCCAGGGCTAAGGGTCGAGGACGAGGGCGTGGGCGTGGGCATTCAATTACTGCAGGGGGCAGAGGCCGTGGTCCTGGGCAGGGTGAGACAGTACCTGCTGATGAGGGAGCAGGGGAACGCCGCAGAGCTACACTCCCTAGCTTCATGTCTCAACTTACAGGGACATGTGGTAGAGGACTGTTGAAACCACAACAGTGCGAACAGCTGATGTCGTGGATTGCGGACAATGCTTCAAGTAATTTGTCCACCAGTCAGTCTTCCACGCAGTCCACCCATGTTACCCAAGGGAGCACTCCTGTGGCTCCTCCACCTCAACCTCCTTCCCCCCAGTCTGCCCCCTCCCAGGAAAATTTGGAATGCGATCCGGCATACTCTCAGGAACTGTTTTCTGGACCCTTCCCAGAGTCACAAACCACTTCTCAGGTTGCTGCTGACCTCGTTCCCGATGCCCAAGTTTTCCAACTGTCGCAGTCTGTGGGTGATGATGATGACAATGTTGAGTTAGTGGAAGAAGTTTGTACAGCAGCTGTTTAACGTAGTGAAGCTCCCGTGGCGAGGCCTAGATGTTCGCAAGTCTGGAGGTTCTTTAAAGAAAGTGAGGATGACTGACGGACTGTGGTGTGCAACCTGTGCCACACCAGGATCAGCAGGGGTGCCACCACTACTAGCCTAACCACCACCAGCATGCGCAGGCATATGAGTGCTAAACACCCCACTCAATGGAACCAAGGCCGTTCACCACCTCCTGCGGGTCACACCACTGCTCCTTCCCCTGTGTCACTCGCTGCCTCTTCTAGTCAAACCCCTGCCCAGTACCCCGGCACGAGCGCCTCCCGCCGGAAAACCACACCTTCGCCCCCACGATCCTCCACAGTGTCCACCAATGTGTCCCAGCGCAGCGTTCAGCTGTCTTTACAGCAGACGCTGGAGCGCAAGAGAAAATATAGTTCCACCCACCCACATGCCCAAGCCCTCAACGTCCACATCTCCAAATTGCTTAGCCTGGAGATGTTGCCCTATAGGCTGGTAGAGACCGAGGCCTTTCGCAATCTCATGGCGGTGGCTGCCCCTCGGTATTCGGTCCCTAGCCGCCACTATTTTTCCCGATGTGCCGTCCCAGCCCTACACCAGCACGTGTCAGTGAACATCCTCCGTGCCCTGACCAACGCTGTTTCTGAGAAGGTCCACCTAACCACGGACACGTGGACTAGTGCTGCCGGGCAGGGACACTATATCTCACTGACGGCACATTGGGTTAACTTGGTGGAGGCTGGGACCGAGACTGACCCTGGGGCCGCTCATGTACTGCCCACACCGAGGATTGCGGGGCCTACCTCGGTCACGGTCTCTCAGACGTACTATGCCTCCTCCTCCGACCCCTCCTCCTCCTCCACCTCCTCTTTCGAATTACCATCTGTGGGCACGGCGCCTTCAGTCGGTAGCTCTAGGCGCTGCAGCAGTGCCGTGGGTAAGCGCCAGCAGGCGGTGCTCAAACTGCTGAGCTTAGGTGACAAAAGGCACATCGCCCAAGAGCTGTTTCAGGGCATCACGGCGCAGACCGATCTGTGGCTTGCACCGCTGAACCTCAAGCCAGGCATGGTTGTGTGTGACAACGGGCGTAACCTGGTGGCGGCTCTGCAACTCGGCAGACTGACACATGTGCCAGGCCTGGCCCACGTGTTCAATCTAATAGTTCAGCGGTTCCTCAAAACATACCCCAATCTGTCTGATTTGCTCACCAAGGTGCGCCGCATCTGTGCGCTTTTCCGCAAGTCGACCACAGATGCTGCCACTCTCAGGGCAGCGCATCGCCGCCTACGACTGCCCGCTCATCGACTGTTGTGCGACGTGCCCACGAGATGGAATTCAACATTAAACATGTTATCCAGCAGCGCAGAGCGATTGTAGACTGCCAGATGTCAACTTCCACCAGAACTGGTAGTCAGGTCAGTCAGATTCCTCAAGTCTACAATGAGGAGTGGACGTGGATGTCTGATATCTGCCAGGTGTTGAGCAACTTTGAGGAGTCAACACAGATGGTCAGCGGCGATGCCGCCATTATCAGCCTCACCATCCCGCTGCTTTGCCTGTTGAAAAACTCACTGCTCAGCATCAAGTCGGATGCTTTGCGCTTGTCACAAGAGACGGTGGAGGAATATACGTCGCTTGATAAGGAGGAAGAGGAGGAGAATGTCGGCGAGACAGAAGAGGGTACCAGTGCTCAGTCCTTAACTCTTGAGCGTGTATGGGCTGAAGAGGAGGACTTGGAGGAGGAGGAGGAGGAAATGGAGAGTCAAGCCAGTGAGGAGAGGGAATTCTTGCGTGTTGGGACTCTGGCACACATGGCAGACTTCATGTTAGGCTGCCTATCCCGTGACCCTCGCGTTAGAAGCATTTTTTCAAACACTGATTACTTGGTGTTCACTCTCCTGGACCCACGGTACAAGTAGAACCTTTCCACTCTCATCCCTGCAGAGGAAAGGAGTATGAGAGTGAATAGATATCAACAGGCCCTGGTGCACAAGCTGAAACAATCCTTCCCATCTGACGCCGCTAGCGGCAGAGGGCATGGTTCTGTGGGCCAAGTAGCGGGGGAGAGGAGCCGAGCAGGCAGCTTGTCCAGCACAGGCAGGGGAACGCTCTCCAAGGCCTTTGCCAGTTTTATGTCACCCCAGCAAGACACTTTCACCTGTCCCCAGTCTAGGCAGAGTAAGGGGGAGCGTTACAGAAAGATGGTGAGGGAGTACCTAGCTGACCATACCAACGTCCTGCGTGATCACTCTGCTCCATACAACTACTGGGTTTCAAAGCTGGACACGTGGCCTGAACTGGCGCTGTACGCCTTGGAGGTGCTGGCCTGCCCTGCCGCTAGCGTGCTGTCAGTACGGGTATTCAGTGCAGCTGGTGGCGTCATCACCGATAAGCGTACACACCTGTCAACTGACAGCGCTGACAGGCTGACGCTTATTAAAATGAACAAAGCCTGGATTTCACCGGAATTCAAATCTCCTCCGGGGGAAAGCAGCTAAAGATTAACATTACTTATGTATCCGATTCCTCTTCTCTACTCCTCCTACTTCTCCTCCTCCTCCATATCGTCTTTGCCTAACGCTGACCAAAAAAAACCCATTTTTCAGATGTCCAACTGGCACTCTTTTACCACAATTTTTCGGAGGGCCCCCTGAAGGCCCTCTCTTCAAACAATTTTTCCGGAGGTCCACCTACAGGCCCTCTCTTCAAACAATTTTTCCGGAGGTCCACCTACAGGCCCTCTGTCCAAACAATTTTTCCGGAGGTCCACCTACAGGCCCTCTCTCCAAGCAATTTTTATGGAGGTCCACCTACAGGCCCTCTCTTCAAACAATTTTTCCGGAGGTCCACCTACAGGCCCTCTCTCCAGTTCCAGTTTCCAGTTTTATTTGTGCAAACTGCGTAATTTTTTTTTTGGGATAGGTGTGAAAAATAATATTACCTGCGTATCTATATTGCCCAACATTGGATACGGTAGCAACAAGAAGACCAAACACATGCTGCCCACAGGGTTCCGCAAATTCCTGGTCCACATTGTCAAGGAGCTGGAGGTTCTGTTGATGAGCAACAAGTCCTTCTGTGCAGAAATCGCCCACAACGTCTCCTCAAAGAACCAAAAGACCATTGTGGCGAGAGCGGCACAGCTCGCCATCAAAGTGACAAACCCCAACGCCAGACTGAGCAGCGAAGGGAACGAATAAATATCTCTGTGGTTATTTGTGCTAAATAAAAGTTAAATAAACACAAAAAAAAAAATTGATCTGTTCCTGTGCCTGATCCACCCAAGTTGAATCTGTCCCATCATGAGAAAGTCCCCCCAAGGAGTCCCCTCTGTAACTTGCTTCCCATACAACTACCTCACCCCCCGACACCTGTGTCTCGCCATTGTCCACCACCTCCTCAGACAACACTGGTAAATCCCCACTGTCAGCACACGGAGTCAGCAAAAGGTCTTGAGAATTGGGGCAGAGAATGTTCTGGGGTAGCACATCAGAGAAGGGGTGACTATGGGGTTCCAGGGAGTATGGGACCACATGCAATCTCCATCTAAAAAGTCATACTGAGGCTCACCACCATGCTTTACACTGCAATCTTATTACTGAGGCTCACCACCATGCTTTACACTGCAATTTTATTACTGAGGCTCACCACCATGCTTTACACTGCAATCTTATTGACAGACAGACAATCAGGGGTTCACCGCCAGGTTGTCAGGCAGCATTTTTAAGTGGGTCACCATTACCGTGTCCCTGAAAATTGCCTTGGGGTCATCCCCAGACTATTGGCCAGATTTAGAAAAAATGGTGCAATTAGGGAGCCTCAGAGGCATCCCTACATGCTGCCCCTGCTGTTTCCTGTCCATTTCCGTGGTATTTCCATCATTTTCTGAGGTTTCCAGGTTTTCACCCAGCCTTCCCTAGGCAGAGCCCCGGTCCCCTGCAAAAAATGCTCGAGTCTCCCATTGACTTCAATGCAGTTCGTTATTCAAAACGGGCACCCGAGCATCGGGAAAAGTTCGACTCGAATAACGAGCACCCGAGCATTTTAGTGCTCGCTCATCTCTAGTCAAAACACAACCATAGGATGACAGTGGGAGTGTTGGCCTCTTGTTGTGGCTGCTTCTACCACCACCTTTTCTTCTACTTGTGCCAGGTACAGCAACATTTTTACCACTGCCTGTTCCTTTTGAGGGCCCAGACAACTGTCTATTGGCTATAGTGCACAGTGACTGAATCACTAATGTAACAGATTAAGTATGAATGGTAGGTGAACTATTAGACCACTTGTTGACAATGAGTCTTATGCACAGTAAGTCTATGTATAACTACAGATTAATTATTAAAGGCGCAGCAGATGAACTAGGTAATTGCACCTATATATTAGACTCCCTGTTAACAAGGAGTCTGATGAACACTAAGCCTATGTATAACTGAACAGATTAATTATTAAAGGTGCAGCAGATAAACTAGGTAAATGTGCCTATATATTAGACCACCTTTTAACAATGACTCTCATGCATAGTAAGTCTATGTATAACAGAACAGATTAATTATAAAGCGCAGCAGATGAAGTAGATAAACATGCCTATATATTAGACCGCCTGTTGACAATGAGTCTGATGCACAGAAAGTCTATGCATAACTGAACAGATCAATTATTAAAGGCACAGCAGATGAACTAGGTAAGTGTGTCTATAGATTAGACCACCTGTTGACAATGAGTCTGACTCACAGTAAGTCTATGTATAACTGAACAGATTAACTATTAAAGGCGCAGCAGAAGAAGTAGGTAAACACATCTATATATTAGACCGCCTATTGAGACTAAGGAGCATGTTTATTAAGACCGGCTTTTTAGATGCCGATCTTAATAAAACCCTGCACCAGATGTGGATCCACTGCAGTTATTCAGAGGGACAACTTCAGCTGATCTATTGCTGCTTCTAAATGTAAGACAGGTACCTAGCTGTCTTAAATATAGACCATTTTCTATGCCTAAAACAGGCATTGAAAATGGTAAATCAGACAGGCCTGCCTGCCCAGCCCCTTTCTTGCCAACACCACGCCCACTTCTTTAGATCTGTGTGACCTTTACGCCGCAATCTGAAATACACCTAATTTAGGTATATTTATGTTTAATAAATAAGTCTAATGCACAGTAAGTCAATGTATAACAGAACAGCTTACAAATAAATAGTGCAGCAGATGAACAAGATGCACCGAGCAATTACACTGAGTTTGCACTGTCCCTTCACTGTCAAGCAGTCTCTCTATGCTCTTCTTATTCTTTCCCTATGATCTCCCTACATTGTCCATGTGCTGTCTGTATCCAATATTCTACAATTAAAAGCTTTGTTAACCACTGTCCCTAGCACTTGGCACATGTGTCCCTATGCTCAGCTCACAGTAAAATGGCAGAGACCGGGAGGGATGTGGCTTTTATATGGCTGTGACATCACAGGGAATGGCTATCTACTGATTGGCTGGCTGCATGGCATTATGAGCATATTGCATTCCCAGGCTTCTTACTTTCACTTTGTAACAAACGTAGTTGCCATTTTAGGAAAAAAAACAATGTATTACTATGAAGCGAGATGAAATTTGGATTTGTGGCAGATCAAGTTTTCCCTGAAATTCGAATTGAATTCAATTAGTTGCACTTTGATTCTCTGAACACTTCTCATAATGCCATCTATTTTGTGAAATGTACTAGTCTCTCCTACAGCAAAGCACCCCCACAACATGATGATGCCACCCCAACAGGATGATGTTCTTTGGCTTGCAAGCCTCCCCCTTTTCATCCATACATAATGATGGCCATTGTAGCACAACAGTTCCATTCTTGTTTTATCAGACCACTGGACTTTTCTCCAAAAAGTAAGATCTTTGTCCCTATGTGCAGTTGCAAACTGTAACCTGAATTTTACAGGCAATTTTGAAGCAGTGACTTTCAGGTCCTGTTCATTAAGCACACATTTAACTGTTAATATAAAGTTCTTTAGCACCTGTTTCGACCAACCTTACCTTGGTACCCTGGAACCAAACCCAAGTTCAGTACCAAGGTTTTTTTATAGTAATAATTAATTCCCGAAGTTATTACACAAAGTCTCGCGCAATTTCGCAAAGTAATAACTGCAGCTCATCGTAGCCAATACATTCTAATACTGTACGGACCGGGAACTCCATACAGTATTATGATGACATTTTTTAATTAGCTCATCCCTAATCATATTAGTCGTCAGAAATCCACTATAAAAGGTGCTCGAAATCTCACCAATTTGCTGAATTCTGTTGGCTTAGTATTTTTCTCATGTTTACATCAGGAGCTAAGAAAGACATTTCATTAGCCATTCTACTACCATTGTTAGTTGAATTGTAGCATATGTGACCATGTAATAATTTATGTAAAATTTACATGAAGGTAAGAATATTATTGTAGTCAAGCGTTGGGTGTATATTCCTTGGTTTGGGGAGCAAGCAGTTATTCAGCTCTCAAGTAATGAATCATGCATTCAATTTTTATTGTACGCTGAAATGTTTTGGTGAGTCATTGTAAATGTAGGCTCTGAGTGACACATCGTAGAGTGAATAAAATAAAGAAAAACAAGCAAAAGAAAAATCCCATTAGCAGCTCTGTGATGCTTGCCAAGATCTGTACTGAACATTTGGATTTCAGACATGGAGCCCATAAATTGTTTGGTGGAGGCTGGCAGCAGTAGTCTAGTCGGGTGTTGATATTGTGTCATTTTGACAAATGAAACGGTGCAACCCACAAAAATTATTACAGCCCATGTCACACTTATAGAGCCTACTCAAGTAGTTTTATCTACTGAGATATCCTTCTCTAATAATGGCAGTTCTGTCAACATATATCAATAAGATGTGTTTACATTACATTCACTGTCCAGATTTTATCTTGTGAACATGAAATTAGTTTTGTACTGTAGAACCTCAAATAGTCAGCAAATGTCTATTTTAAACTTTTTACAAGCCTTATTTTTGCCATGGATTTCTTTAAACTACCCTTTTAAAGCTTTTAAGTCTGACTGGAAAGTTGCTAAAATTCTTTCTATGCCTAAAATAATTAAATGTACGTGACTATGAAATGCTTAACTGTGCTTCCATGGATTGTTCAGTATAACAAAGGACACTAAAATGGCAAAAACACACAGATGTTCTCATAATTTTTTGCATATGCATGCAAAGCATACACTGATGTTTTCCATAAAATTAAGAGCTCAAAGTCCAAGTATAAACCCATTTATTTTTGTAGTATAATTTGCCCTGTGTGAAATCAGTTATTCCATTTCATCTTGTTGAGTGGTATATTTTTAAAAATTCCACCAGGTTCAGCTCTTTCATGTATTTGCGGTGTGTTTTACAAAATGTGCTTTTAGCAATTGTTTATATTTTTCAAAACCACTAAATTTGATGAGAATGGAGTAAAAAAAACTGTTGTAAATCGGAGTAATGCATTTTTACTGTATGTACAGGTTTTCAATTTAAAAGGAGTAGCCATGTGACAGATAATTTAAAGAGGCCCTGTCACTGGGCCATAAAGTTTTAACTATGCACATTATCACTTTGCCTCTGTCACTCCATCAATCTGCCCCGGTTACTGAAAAATGGACTCCAATACTCCAAAGAGACTTGACATGGAGCAACACTGCTTCTCATCCAACATATGTCAAAGGAAAGGTTTATGGTCATGTATTTTCAAATCCCTTCAGCAAAGGGGTGAGGATAGAAGACAGCCTCCAGCATCCTGGTTCAGTCTTGGGGGGTAGGCACTATATTATTCATGCTCATCCCACCTCCCCATCTAACTGGCAAATCAAATATGAACCAAATATGTCTTCAAGCGTGCTCTAACAGGGATGCAGGTGCAAACATGCTTCCTTAATTAATGCTTCATCACACAGATCATATAGACAACAGATATGTTTGTGGGCTTTATAGAAAGTGAGATCCTTGTTACGTGGGACTACGTGGACTTCCTGCGATGCCCATGATGTACCAAATGTGATTATGAACATTATTAATATGTAGGTCTTATCAGGAATGATTTACAGTGTATAATACATTTAATCATGTTCCTGTATGTAGCCCTGCAGGCTCTAGACCACATGCTGTGAATGGTGACCCAGTGTCTAAGGCTACTTTCACATTAGCGTTTTTAAATTCCGGTATTGAGTTCCGTTATAGGGGCTCAAACGCTTCAGTTTTGTCCCCATTCATTGTCAATGGGGACAAAACTGAACTGAAGACAACGGAATGCTCCTGAAAGCATTCCTTTCCGTCTTCAGACCGGAGAACAAACCGCACCAAGACGGATCCGGAATGACCCCCAATGCAAGTCAATGGGGACGGATCCGTTTGGTGTGGACACACCAGTAATCCGGATCTGTCCACCATTGATTTCCAATGGGGGGTCATTCCGGATCCGTCTTACATACATAGATACATACATACAGACATACATACAAACATACAGACATACATACATACAGACATACATACTCACATACTCCAGGGACGCCGGCAGCATGTCTTCACGCGCCTCCTGCGCGCAGCTATGACGTTTCCCCACTGCGCCCAGCAGAGGGCGCTGTGGGGAATCGTCATCACTGCGCGCAGGAGGCGCGTGAAGACGTTCTGCCGGCGTCCCTGGAGTATGTGAGTATGTATGTATGTATGTATGTATGTCTGTATGTTTGTATGTATGTCTGTATGTCTGTGTCTTGTTTCAATGTGTGTCATGTGTGGGGCCGGAGCGCTGCTCCGGCTCCACACGTGTATAGCGTTAGCACAGATCCATTGGCACCCTTTAGGTGCCGGATCCGTGCTAACACTAGTGTGAAAGTAGCCTAAGCGCTTCATGAATTTCTATGGAAACAAGTGTGAGGAACCGGACATCCCTGATCAACAGTTCCAAAGAGCCAAGTTCAGTAACCACCTGGTTTTAGTCTCTGATAGGCAAATGCTAATTGGATTACAACAGAGGGTGTTTATCTCATGACAGACTCTTGCAGACTTCTCAGAACTGTAAGGTCTCCATTATCATACATACAGTACAATATTATACAATGGGACACTGACATATTCATAAAATCATATAACAGATAATACATGCTAAAAGATAGGCCGTCTATTTATCCCAGATGTCACTTAGTGCCAGTTAGTGCTTAGTTTTTCTTTTCAGCCCTATCACTGGATAGATGCTGAATCTGTGCTCTGAAGTGCAGTTCACATATATCAGTTATGTCCAGCTCCTGACCTAAAATAGCTGGCTGGGTGCAACTGATATATGTGAAGATGCCCTCTTACCTGTATTCTTGTCTGTAGCTGCTCTTCAGACTGAGCTTCTCCTCAGTCTCTCCTCAACAATGGGGGGGGGGGGGCAAAATAAGTTAGGAACAATGGCAAAATGCTCATGGTGCCAGCAGTAAATTGATAGTATGCACAGATAGAATTATATGACCTACTCCTCTTTAAAGAGTAAAAAGAGTAAAGGCAAAGGGGCAGTAAGACTTCCAGGACCCCCACCAATCAGCTGTATAAAGAGGCTGAGGTGCTTGGTGAGCACTTAGGCCTCTTCCTAGGCCATGATACATCATGTTCATTTGTCACATGGCCTAGATGCAGCTCAGTCTCAGTTTAATTGAATGGGCTGAGCTGCGATACCAAGCACAGCCGCTATCAAATGGATGACACTGTGCTTGGTGAGCTGCAAGGACGCTGAGGAGATATCAAATTGATGACTTATCCTAAAGATTGTTCATCAATATGATAATACCAGAAAATGTCTTTAAATCCTTCATTTTTGCAGTAAATGTGCCAAATTCATTGAGAGATGCGAAATTCTATCAAAGGGAGTCTTTCATCTGTTTTTCTCCAATATAACTAAGCGCACTGCTCCACAGAAGATTGCATACACATCCCAGACATACCTGTGTGCACTTTGTGCCTTTATTCTATGTCCAGGAAAAGCGACATTTGTCTGGGTTGCAGTCAAAATAGCCACAGTCAGCAGGGGCTGAGTTTGCTCTCTCTGTTTCTGCCCGTCACATTAAAAAAAAAAATATATATATATAAAAAAAAATGAAAATAAAAAAAAAATAGTTTTTTTGTTGTTTTATCTCAGTGATACAAATCCATTTCATACAGCTGTGTGGAACCATTCTGTGTGTCACAGTTCAGTTGTCCACTCACCACAAACCACACTCCGTATTTTCTGTCCAGGTGACACATTCTGTACGTCACGTAATTAAAAAAGGTCTTTTGCTGTCACTGATACAGCTACATTACAAAAATCTCTGTGCGACATTTGTCTGGGTTGCACTTAAAGGGGTTATCCCACGAATAATGTAAAAAATGAAAATCAGACATCATGTTGTACATGACAACCTCTTTTTAACAAAGCTAGAACCAGCCCTGTACCTTACATGGATCCAGAGATCTCCCCATTCATGGCTCTGATAGATTTATATCAAGCTGACAGCTCAAGGGGAGTGTCTTTTCTGCTGCTGCTCATGGGGCGTGTCTCAGCTCTACCTATCACAGCTCAGCAGGCAGTTAAAAGTTGAAACTGAGCATGTGCGGCCTGCTCAGTGAATAGGTCAAAGAAATAAGAAATTAAGTGGTCCTATAGAGATACATTTTATTGAATTGCTCAGTGTCTATACAACATTTTTAATGACATGCAATTACAAAAGCATTCAGATCCAGGTGCTGGTTTGAAAACTGTTGAAGATTTTTTGTGGGACAACCCCTTTAAGCAGACCAAGTCTGCCTAATCTAATAGTTTCAGTGTAATTGCTCCATACTGCACGGTATGTAATAACATACGTAATTTTGCTCTAACTTATCCACCTATATACAAAGCACAATCTGTATTTTCTGTCCAGGTGACACATTCTATACATCACGTAATTAAAAAAGGTCTTTTGCTGTCACTGATACAGCTACATTACAAAAATCTCTGCGACATTTGTCTGGGTTGCACTTAAGCAGACCAAGTCTGCCTAATCTAATAGTTTCAGTGTAATTGCTCCATACTGCACGGTACGTAATAACATACGTAATTTTGCTCTAACTTATCCACCTATATATTTTGTTGTTCAGATTGAACAAGTTTGTGGGTTTCAGTACAACAGGCCCATTTTTTTAGGTACATATAATACACTCTTATATACAGAAAATGTTGAACCCCAGGGCTGAGGGTCGAGGACGAGGGCGTGGGCATTCAATTACTGCAGGGGGCAGAGGCAGTGGTCCTGGGAAGGGTGAGACAGGTTGTCAGACAGTGGTGAAGTTGTTGCCAGGGCAGGAAGTCCGAGGGGGGAGCAGACTGAGGAATCGGAGGATGACGAGGTGACTGACCCAAGCTGGGTTGATAAGCCGAGTGAAGACAGTGCTTCTGAGGCGGAGGTGAGTGCTGCACCAGAACGGGCTGGAAGAGGCAGTGGTGTGGCCAGAGGGAGAAGCAGGGCCAGAGCTGGTGCATCAGCAGCAACTGTTTCACGTAGTGAAGCTCCCGTGGCGAGGCCTAGATGTTCGCAAGTCTGGAGGTTCTTTAAAGAAAGTGAGGATGACCGACGGACTGTGGTGTGCAACCTGTGCCACACCAGGATCAGCAAGGGTGCCACCACTACTAGCCTAACCACCACTAGCATGCACAGGCATATGAGTGCTAAACACCCCACTCAATGGAACCAAGGCCGTTCACCTCCTGCGGGTCACACCACTGCTCCTTCCCCTGTGTCACTCTTTGCCTCTGCTAGTCAATCCCCTGCCCAGGACCCCGACACGAGCGCCTCCCGCCGGAAAACCACACCTTCTCCTCCACGATCCTCCACAGCGTCCACCTATGTGTCCCAGCGCAGCGTTCAGCTGTCTTTACAGCAGACGCTGGAGCACAAGAGGAAATACAGTTCCACCCACCCACATGCCCAAGCTCTCAACGTCCACATCTCCAAATTGCTGAGCCTGGAGATGTTGCCCTATAGGCTGGTAGAGACCGAGGCCTTTCACAATCTCATGGCGGTGGCTGCCCCTCGGTATTCGGTCCCCAGCCGCCACTATTTTTCCCGATGTGACGTCCCATCCCTACACCAGCACGTGTCAGAGAACATCATCCGTGCCCTGACCAACGCTGTTTCCGAGAAGGTCCACCTAATCACGGACACGTGGACAAGTGCTGCCGGGCAGGGACACTATATCTCACTGACGGCACATTGGGTTAACTTGGTGGAGGCTGGGACCGAGTCTGACCCTGGGGCTGCTCATGTACTGCCCACACCGAGGATTGCGGGGCCTACCTCGGTCACGGTCTCTCAGACGTACTATGCCTCCTCCTCCAACCCCTCCTCCACATCCTCCTCCAAATTACCATCCATGGGCACGGCGCCTTCAGTCTGTAGTTCTAGGCGCAGCAGCAGTGCCTTGGGTAAGCGCCAGCAGGCGGTGCTCAAACTGCTGAGCTTAGGTGACAAAAGGCACACCGCCCAAGAGCTGTTACAGGGCATCACGGCGCAGACCGATCTGTGGCTGGCACTGCTTAATCTTAAGCCAGGCATGGTTGTGTGTGACAACGGGCATAACCTGGTGGCAGCTCTGCAACTCGGCAGACTGACACATGTGCCATGCTTGGCCCACGTGTTCAATCTAATAGTTCAGCGGTTCCTCAAGACATACCTCAATCTGTCTGATTGGCTAACCAAGGTGCGCCGCATCTGTGCACATTTCTGCAATTTGACCACAGATGCTGCCACTCTCAGGGCGCAGCCTACAACTGCCCACTCACCGACTGTTGTGCGACGTGCCCACAAGATGGAATTTGACATTAAACATGTTATCCAGAGTTTACCAGCAGCACAGAGCGATTGTAGACTGCCAGATGTCAACTTCCACCAGAACTGGTAGTCAGGTCACTCAGATTCCTCAAGTCTAGAATGAGGAGTGGATGTGGATTTCTGATATCTGCCAGGTGTTGAGCAACTTTGAGGAGTCAACACAGATGGTCAGCGGTGATGCCGCCATTATCAGCCTCACCATCCCGCTGCTTTGCCTGTTGAAAAACTCACTGCTCAGCATCAAGTCGGATGCTTTGCACTTGTCACAAGAGACGGTGGAGGAAGATATGTCGCTTGGTAGCCAGGCTGTTTCTCAGTGTGTATCGGAGGAGGGGGATGAGGATGAGGAGGAAAAGGAGGAGAATGTCGGCGAGACAGAAGAGGGTACCAGTGCTCAGTTCTTCTTAACTCTTGAGCGTGTATGGGCTGAAGAGGAGGAGGAGGAGGAAATGGAGAGTCAGGCCAGTGAGGAGAGGGAATTCTTGCGTGTTGGGACTCTGGCGCACATGGCAGACTTCATGTTAGGCTGCCTATCCCGTGACCCTCGCTTTAGAAGCATTTTTTCAAACACTGATTACTGGGTGTTCACTCTCCTGGACCCACGGTGCAAGCAGAACCTTTCCACTCTCATCCCTGTAGAGGAAAGGAGTATGAGAGTGAATCAATATCAACAGGCCCTGGTGCACAAACTGAAACAATCCTCATCTGATGCCACTAGCGGCAGAGGGCATGGTTCTGTGGGCCAAGTAGCGGGGGAGAGGTGGCAAGCAGGCAGCTTGTCCAGCACAGGCAGGGGAATGCTCTCCAAGGCCTTTGCCAGTTTTATGTCACCCCAGCAAGACACTGTCACCTGTCCCCAGTCTAGGCAGAGTAGGGGTGAGTTTTACAGAAAGATGGTGAGGGAGTACCTAGCTGACCATACAAATGTCCGGACCGATCACTCTGCTCCATACAACTACTGGGTTTCAAAGCTGGACACGTGGCCTGAACTGGCGCTGTACGCCTTGGAGGTGCTGGCCTGCCCTGCCGCTAGCATGTTGTCAGAGCGGGTATTCAGTGCAGCTGGTGGCGTCATCACCGATAAGCGTACACGCCTGTTGACTGACAGCGCTGACAGGCTGACGCTTATTAAAATGAACAAAGCCTGGATTTCACCGGAATTCAAATCTCCACCGGTGGAAAGCAGCTAAAGATTAACATTACTTATGTATCCGATTCCTCTTCTCTACTCCTCCTACTCCTCCTCCTCCTTGTCGTCTTTGCCTAACACTGACCCAAAAAACGCCATTTTTTAGAGGTCCAACTGGCACTCTTTTACCACAATTTTTCTGGAGGTCATCCTACAGGCCATCTCTCCAAACAATTTTTCCGGAGGTCCACCTACAGGCCCTCTCTCTAAACAATTTTTCCGGAGGTCCACCTACAGGCCCTCTCTCCAAACAATTTTCCGGCGGTCCACCTACAGGCCCTCTCTCTAAACAATTTTTCTTTGCACCTAGTTGGGTGCTTCCCTAACATGTGATGGGTATGTGCCTCGCTTTTCTTGGTCTGGGTGAGCACAATTGCATTGAGGGTAACCACCAGGCTGTTGCCTGAGAATATGGGGTAATGGTGGGATTAGGCAGCCTCAGAGGCTTCCATGCATGCTGCCCCTGCTGTTTCCTGTCCATTTCCGTGGTGTTTCCATCATTTTCTGATGTTTCCATCATTTTCTGATGGAAACATTTCGTTCCACTTCACAATTGTGAAGTGGAACGAAATTTATTGGATCATTTAAACTTTTTTTGTAATAATAAAACTGAAAAGTTGGGCGTGCAAAATTATTCTGCCCATTTACTTTCAGTTCAGAAAACTCACTCCAGAAGTTCATTGAGAATCTCTGAATGATCCAATGTTGTCCTAAATGACTGATGAAGATAAATAGAATCCACCTGTGTGTAATCAAGTCTCCGTATAAATGCGCCTGCTCTATGATAGTCTCAGGGTTCTGTTTAAAGTACAGAGAGCATCATGAAGACCTAGGAACACACCAGGCAGGTCCGTGATACTGTTGTGGAGAAGTTTAAAGCCGAATTTGGATACCAAAAGATTTCCCAAGCTTTAAACATCCCAAGGACCACTGTGCAAGCAATCATATTGAAATGGAAGGAGTATCAGACCACTGCAAATCTACCAAGACCCGGCCGTCCCTCTAAACTTTCATCTCAAACAAGGAGAAGACTGATCAGAGATGCAGCCAAGAGGCCCATGATCACTCTGGATGAACTGCAGAGATCTACAGCTGAGGTGGGAGAGTCTGTCCATAGGACAAAAATCAGTTGAACACTTCACAAATCTGGCCTTTATGAAAGAGTGGTAAGAAGAAAGCCATTTCTCAAAGATATCCATAAAAAGTCTCGTTTACAGTTTGCCACAAGCCACCTGGGAGACACACCAAACATGTGGAAGAAGGTGCTCTGGTCAGATCAAACCAAAATCCAACTTTTTGGAAACAATGCAAAACGATTTGTTTGGCATAAAAGCAACACAGCTCATCACCCTGAGCACACCATCCCCACTGTCAAACATGGTGGTGGCAGCATCATGGTTTGGGCCTGCTTTTCATCAGCAGGGACAGGGAAGATAGTTACAATTGATGGGAAGATGGATGGAGCCAAATACAGGACCATTCTGGATGAAAACCTGTTGGAGTCTGCAAAAGACCTGAGACTAGGACGGACATTTATCTTCCAAGAAGACAATGATCCTAAACATAAAGCAAAATCTACAATGGAATGGTTCAAAAATAAACGTATCCAGGTCTTAGAATGGCCAAGTCAAAGTCCAGACCTGAATCCAATTGAGAATATGTGGAAAGAGCTGAAAACTGCTGTTCACAAACGCTCTCCATCCAACCTCAAAGAGCTCAAGCTGTTTTGCAAGGAAGAATGGGCAAGAATTTTAGTCTCTAGATGTGCAAAACTGATAGAGACATACCCCAAGCAACTTGCAGCTGTAATTGCAGCAAAAGGTGGCGCAACAAAGTATTAATGCAAGGGGGCCGAATAATTTTGCACACCCCACTTTTCAGCTTTATTATTACAAAAAAAGTTTAAATGATCCAATACATTTCATTCCACTTCACAATTGTGACCCACTTGTTGTTGATTCTTCACCAAAATTTTAAAATGTTATATCTTTTCGTTTGAAGCCTGAAATGTGGCAAAAGGTTGAAAAGTTCCAGGGAGCCGAATACTTTCACAAGGCACTGTAAAAGGTTCATGTAGCAAATGGCTGAGATTTCAATACAAACACTGTACCTTCTGACTGCACATGGTAATTCAAGGACATTAGAAAGTTTTAAGCTATGGTTAGAGCTACATATTAAGGGACATTAATTACTTAGATTTGCTTACACATATTCTAATATAAAACATAATTTTAACTGACGCACCAGTAACGAAAGCAACTTTTAATAAAAGTGCTCATATAAAAGTAACTCTTAACATAAACATACGATTTACAGACATTTTCCGTTTTTTCATTAGTTCCAATGCTTTATATTAATAAACATATAACTGGTTTAAAAGGCACCCATGACCGGATTCTGGGCAGACTGAAGAGACCTGTTCAGCAGCCCTAAGCATTCACATGAGGCTTAAGAAATGAGATTTCTATTTACATTATTGTCTATTTAAACTATGTATTATTTCCATTTCTGTAATGTGCATGCTCTGGAGAAATATTTGGCAGAACTACTTTCATAGAGTCAGCTCATTGTTCTGCTGTGGATATTTTTTAAAGAACAGAATGATAAGCTGATGCAAGTAGCTGAACAGAAGATTAAAAAATCTAATATATAAAGCTGAGTGTATGTATGTATGTGTGTATGTCCGCTAAAAGAATCCGCACAGTCGCAGCTACAATCACAACATTTGGCACACAGGCACATCAGGTGTCCGGGAAGGTTTTAGACCGGGTTTCAGCTCTCCAGGACGTACCGTTCTTGAGATATTCCAAAAAAATGGTCACATGACCCTTATCAGCCAATAGAAACTCGCAGGCCCTTAGTCTCCACATACAGACAGTTTCACACCAGGTTTCCATAACAACCCAGCCAGTTTTCTTCACTGGTAGGCAGGGCGCTGGGGATGACACTGTTAAAGGGGTATTCTGATTACCATAAATATAACTTATAATCAACCATTACCAAATATAATGTAAGTTTCACATATTTACCGTTCAGTAGTAATAAAAGATGTTTTCTTCCACTGCTAGCCACTGTGTTTCTTCATAAATTACCATGGCATAGACCTGTAATTCTAAATTTTCAGGCTACCTTCAAAAAAAGGACTTAAAAGCTCATCCCCACGTCCTGCAAAGCCACACTCCGACCCATTAGGCCACACCCCTCTCACTCTGCAAAGGGATTGCAAAAATAAAGGTAAAAATCAACTTCTGTCAGCTGCAGGGGCGGGAGGGAGGGGGACTTTCTTCCTGCAGCTCATGCTCAGACTGCACAGTGCTGCTGTCTGAGAGTGAGCTGTTCAAATGGTCATTCCTGTTTCCATTCAGGCCCTGCGTTGGATGGAGGACAGGGAGTCTGAAAGCCAGACTGTCCGGCCTAAAAACGGACCTCTGGCCACCCTAGGGGTAGGTTGCTGTGGAGGTCACAGGTAAAGGGGAGGGCGCTGTGGATGTTACTGTTAAGGGAGGAGGGGACTGTGGAGGCTACTATTAATGCAGAAGCGGGGTACTGTGAGGTCACTGTTAAGGGAGGAGGGTACTGTGACAGTCACTGTTAAAGGGGCAGTCGCTGTGGAGGTCTCTGTCAAGGGGGCTAGGAATGGTGGAGGTCAGTTAAGGGGACTGTAACCTATGGTCAGTGTTAAGGGGTGGGTGCTGTAGAGGTCAGTTAAGGGGCGGGCCCCTGTGGAGGTCACTGTCGGGGGTGAGGTGCTGTGGAACTCACTGTTAAAGGTGCAGGCTGCTGTGAACCTCAAAGTTAAGGGTGTGGACTGCTGTGGAGGTCCCATTTTAAGGAGACTGGGTACTGTGAGGGGGTCAGTGTTAAGGGGTGGGGGCTGTGGAGGTCACTGTTAAGGAGGCGGGGTGCTATGGAGGTCACTATCGATATCTTTTAATGACACACATAAACATTAAATGAAATAGATGAAATACACCCGGGCAAAGCCAGGTGTTTCTGCTAGTAATTAAATATAAATGTCTGTTTTGACATATCAATGATCTATCTATCTATCTATCTATCTATCTACACGTCATGAGACCTAGAACCCATTCTTTAAGTGTATGTCAGTTTGAATACAATCAACAGAAGATTAGACATTGAATTGGTGTGTACTCTTAGAAATAAATACATTAATACAATGTATACAATAGTGTTGGGTTCCCTTTTGCTGAAAGGGACACTACCATCATTCTTTTTAATAACATATTAACAGCCCATATGTGAATATTCTATGTCATGTTTTTCTTTACAAAAATTGGTGGATGGTTTTTTGGATATACTTTTTTGAAGTCACTCCATGTATTTCTATGTCTATCATTTAAAATCCTGACTTTGCCAGGACCAACCAACTAGTTTATGTGTATTTAAGTGCGCTGACTCTCTCCAATAAATGGTGTTTGGTGACAGAAGAATCAGACATGTTAAATATCAGCAACCAATACTATTCTCAAGGGAGATAAGCCACTGCTAGAGTCTTACAGCAGCCTGCTTCCTATTCTGTGTTGAGAACACATGGGTGCTCAACAAAAAAAAAGTGTGCATATGTATAGGGGAGTCAGGAAGATTGGCTGGTGGCTGACAGCTAGTAAAGGTGTATGGACAACTTTACACATGAGCAAAGTGTCAGTAGAACAGAAATGTTCTTTGTGTTACCTCTGGAATATTCATAACGTTGGTACAAAACATTCTTCTGCATGAGTCCTGTCTAATCTATAATCAGTTGAAGTTCTTCACATTTCCACTATTAAAAACTCTTAAAGCAGACCCTTCGACAGATTTATGAGTATAAAATATGCACCATTATCCTTATGCATGCAAGTTTGTAAGCAAAGTGGAGTTTTCCACCATTGCGTAAGGCTTTTTACATGGAAAATCTAGAAGACCAGCCTAATAGACCTAAGAAGCAAGTAAAAAGTTTACAGGAGGAATAAAGTGCAAATGATTGTACAACCTCTCTGTAGAGTTCCACAGACTCCCAAGCATTGCCGCTATCTAATCTCATTAAGTGCTTTGTGTAGAGTGATGTGAAAGGCAGGAATTGATCAAAAACTGTACCTGCCTCTGCAGCTGCACGATTAGCATGTAACAGCAATCTCTGCATGGACAATTTAAAATTTGTCACATATTTTTTACCTATATAACGCGATGTAGGCCATACTAAAATGTGCACATTGTAATACAACAACTAATTAGTCAAACAGTTATAATTTCAACATAAGTTTAATGTTATTCACTATTCCAGCAGAAAACAATGACCAATAAAAAAAAGGAATTCTATCTTGGAAATATATCTGAAAAATGTTGGTATGATTCTGTAGATTAGTAAGAGTGATGGAAGAAAGTAAAAAAGGACAATAGAATCTAGACTTTACATTAGCTGCAGATATCCATATCTCCACACAAACTGTAGATAGAGATCAATGAAAAGACAACTAGAGGTATGACATCATCAACAATTGCCTTATAGCATTTTAGCTTTTCATTTAGTAAGCATAAAGTCTATGCTATTTAACAAGTATAAGAGAAACATTGTCGAGTTGTTTGATATAAGCTGGATTTCTTATAAAGTGTCTTCCTGTAGATATATATATGCTATTTCTCTCACGCAGTTTTTTTTCTTAAATCATCATAAAAAATCTTAAATAGATGTCTCCATGAACCATGGTAACATTCACAATTTTATTAAGCATCTCAACTTTATAAGCTAAGCTTCATCAGACATGTGGCTTGCATTTGTGATAGATATATATATTTATAAAAATATATATATGTACACATATATAGGTATAAATAGCTATTTAGCATGCAAAGATTTAGTGATTCCAGGAAATTTCTACAAGTTAGTTTGATGTATTTTCTATAGTAGTCTTGGTTAACTCAATACTTCATCCATTGAACTAACAAGACATCTAGATGGGGTGATTTACCCTGTTTTGACTAAAAATAAATGTTCATTTGATTCATAGGTGAAAGTTTACTGAAGTGCAGGTTACCCACAGGTATTAACAGATCAGATTGTCTGGGTCAATAGAGAATAACTCAAATATGGTATATGTTGGAAGTGCAGTCATCCATCAGTCCAGTTTTCCACTGTTCCCATGCCAGAATGATATTGTAGTGAAGATTCTCTGGATAATGAAAAACTTTGGGAATATAAAAATTCATTTGCTGTGTTTATGTGTGGTGATGGGGGCTTTCTTTCGCATAAAGATGGGTGCACTCTTTCTCTCTGAAAGGATGAGGTTGGAACTCTTTCTCGTACTTGAGACTGTGAAAGCTGATTGTACACACTGAAGTGTGATTCACTTGGTGGCTGTGATCCTTGGCTTGCAATTGTGGGAAGACGAGGCATCATGGTGGTGGTGGTAAAGTGAGTTGGAAAAGGCTGGTATGGAACAGTTTCCATTGTTTGGACACTATAGCTTGTGTATGGTGAAACAGAAGTCCACATGTTGCAACTTAAAGGTGGAGGAGGCAAATCATCAACACCTGATACTCCTGCTATTTCTGCTCCAGAAGTAGAGTACATACAAGCATCTCTTGGTGCCACTTCATTGCGATAAGGTGGGCTTAGCATCTGTTGGTCGTATGGTGGAGGTGACCGAAAGTAGTGATCATCTGCCATAGAAGAAGAGGGATCTAGATAAGATCGCTTGCAAGGAAGATCAAGGTGGCGTGCACCCTCTGTAAAAGAAAGAACTAAAACTTAAAGCAATGCACACCAGATGTAGCAAGAGTTTAAAGATTCTACTTCACACAGAAAATTTATAACTGCTTTGAAAAGTAGTTTTAATGCATATAGCTGAGGCTCTAATGTACATTACCATCATTTTGATCAGGCATGGAGGAGTTGGGTAGTGTGATCATTTCCTAGCAGCAGCTTCCACAAGAGTGTGTCCCTATGAACAGCATTTACATTCACAGCATACAGGCAGCACATTATCCAGTGTAAATAGACCTTAAGAAGGATTTATTATTTATTCATTGGATTTTCACTTCTTACAACCCTTTATAGGCACCTTAGGGTTTATTTCAGCGTTGATACTATACAGAATATGCACCAGAATTGTTTTATGCCTATTTTTTATGACAGGGCAGTTGCTGTATATCAGGATCATATATTATTCCATTTATTTCTTGTTGCCTGATCTCAACTATATTCATATGATTTTAATAAAATGTTGTTGTGTTTAGTTTGGCTTTTAATGTTCTATCAGTTAGTCATTTTGGCTTAGACTGATGGTTCATCCCATATCCATAAACCATGTACCACAAACAATGAAGATATCTTATATTTTCAAATATATGTCATATTCTCAAGCTACAGAGATAAGCTTATAGATATTTGTTGGAGGATCCTGCCAATTTTAATAGGATCTCAATTGACCCCTGATGTGTCTTGTGTAGGATCAGCATGCCTCATTTTAATCTGTTCAATCATTCTTTTTCCTTGAGTAGATAAGCAGCACCAGATGCATCTAGCAGCTGGTTATCACCCTTTCCTATTGAAATAATATGTATACATCACAAAGCTAAACATGTTTTTGAGTGAATTATGTAAACTTAAAGCCAACCAATGATTGTCTAGCCAATAGATATATTATATTAGTGGTCATTTTTAGAGTCACACATACAATTTTTGATGCAATTTATTTGAGCCAAATACATAAATTGACACAAAAAAGTCAAAAGTATCAGAATTTCCCTCATACTATCCCTTCTTTGTGGATTCATACCTGATTATAATAAATGCACTGAAAACTGCAATAAAAGCACATCAAAGAGGATCTATTCCCAGATTTCATTATACAAACTTGATAGAGCCTTTCACCAGTTTTTCACCTATATAACAGCAGTGCTCCACAGAAGATTGCATACACATCCCAGACATACCTATGTGCACTGTGTGTCTGTATTCCATGTCCAGCACTTTTATTCTGCAGGAAAACAGCTCCCAAGTGCCCAGCTGAAAGTGAAACTAAAATGAGCGTTCTCTCCCGACTCAATTTCTAACAGCTATATATTCTGATATACTGGATATAATGCTCAGAACCATTTTTCTATCTGCTACCAATCCCAAGATATGAGCAGCTAAAGCAGCCCTCCCCTCTTCAGTCTGGTTTGCAGCAGCAACAGCAGTGCTTTTTCTGAACATGTAATACAGACACAAAGTGAACACAGGTATGTCTGGGATATGTATGCAATCTTCTGTGGGGCAGTGCTCTTAGTTATATTGGTGAAAGACTCCCTTTAAATAGATCTCTTAGACCTGAAGCAGCTGGTGTACTTACTCATGAGCTTGATAGTGAGAGAGCTCATGAGTCAGATGTGTTGATGAGCTAAATGTAATCTTCACCCACCTAACCTTACTGAGAAGCTCCTTTAAGTGTACTCTCTCCAGTTGCTGCTGAAATCTCACACTGCTCAGTACAGTAAGTCAGAGATCATATTTCAAATAACTCTTCAGAATAACTACATACATGAATAAGGGCACTAAATATGGTTATTATATATCTTGCATCTGCCATTTTAGCAGTTTTCTTCTTTACATGTCACATCTCTAATTGTCAGCTGCTCAGACTATTATGTCTGCCCATAAAGAACATACAGAGACAGGAGATTCTACTTCCTAACTCTTTCTCATTCACTCACTCAGAATCACTCAGAAGTTGCATAGAGGATATTACAGAGAAATACTACTGAGCAGTATAGATGTGAATAAAGTACTTGGGGTGAGATATAGTGCTCACTATTAACTGCTGAATCTGCTGTGTCTGCCATCTGTCTACTTGCTTCTTTCTGCATTTCCTCCCCCCCCCCTTCTGTAGACATTTATGGGATTATGTCTTCTCAATCTTCAGTAAGCAGGCAGTTTGTCTTTGTCTTACAAGACAGATTTCATACAAAGTTCAGAAAGAATGTTAATGTAGAAGTATAATGGGATAATAATAGGGTATAGTTATTATAGCTTACACCATAGACAAATTACTCAAAGATAAATTCATATCATATTCACGTGAGTACAACGAAAAACAGAACAAAAATTAAAAAAAGCTTAAAACTTATTTCATTATTTCAGTAAACAGTATTACTACAAAACTTACCACATTAAGGAATTATACATAATTTTCTTAGTTTTTAAAGGGAAGCTCTGCCTCTGCATAACACATTGGCAACTCTCCTTTATAGTAACTGTATATCTACCATTGAATATTTTTGTACATACTTTGCTTTAATTGCAGTTTCATGCCTTTTAAATATCTAATATTTTATTCTCTGTTCAGACAGCACACTCAAAATTATACTAGATCCCTCAAACCAGAAAGCAGTGCATTGTGGGAGCTCAGATGATCACTCAGTAAGCTATGCTATGCTTAATGTCACACAAACTCACATAGACAGTATATCACAGTTTATCACTTTTGCCTCCAGTGTTCTTTTAAGGGTAGGTTCACATCATGTTTTTCCCATCCATTTGACATATAAGTTGAAAAAAAGGATACAAAAGTGCTTCACACCACACTTTGGTTTCCTGCACAGTCCGGTTAAAAAAAGTATACGTTAACTTATATGTCTTTTTTTTTTACAATAGAACTCTATGTGAACAGATGCCACTGTATGGCATCAGTCTGAGGCATCCATTTAACATATAGATTTTTGTATACGGATGAGAAAAAGATGATGTGAACCCAGCATAAGATTCATTATAGAACGGAATATAAATATGTTAGTTCTGGAGATTCAATATACTTCTGATTTTTAAATAAATTAATCTTTAAAAATTCACCCAACCTAGTTGTACAATACCTCTTCTTTTTAAACAGTGATAGAAGAGCCCAGAGTCTCTCTGAGCTGCGAAGGAGTTGAGCGGTAGATCTTGAGCATCAGCTGCACCAAACTGCATGTGTGCCCCATTTTCATACTGATAATGCTGTAAACCTTGGTGGCTACTATGGATCGCATTAAGATCTGATTTGCTCGTTAGCTGCCCTGGATGACTTGATACCAATCGTTGCCTCATGATGCTTTTAGATATTACAGGATATTCTTTACTGGGGAAAAAATATTGATTATTAATGACAGGCAGAATTCAGAAAACTTTACCGACAAAAATTTGACATGGTATCATCATAACACATATAAAAAAAATCACATAAATAATTTAAAACCCTTTGCTACCAAACAAGAAACTATTAAAAATATGTGACTTTTTCTGTTCTTTAATGTAAATAAAAACATACAGCTTTGAAGTAAAAGAATGTACAATATAAGATCCTACCAACTATTTTATAATTTCTGGTTTTGATTGAAAGCGACAATCAAGCATGTTGGATTCCAAGAGGCGTCCACAGCCAGCCATCATGATTACACATTGCATCTAGCTACAGTTAGTATGCATCAAGTATAATCTACAGATATAGTAGAGTTTACACACATGCTTAACTAGACGAGTTAACTAAACTAGTTCTGTTAAGCTGACACAGCTGACAAATGTCTCTTAAAGGGTATGTGCACCTTTTCAGCTAATTGTTTTCTGTGCTCTAATGCATCAAAAATGTAAATAAATGAAGCAGATTAGTACTCAATAGTTTTGACCTATGTGTCTTCACAGATTAGAAACAAACATGCATATGCTATAGCTAAGAGCTTTAGCTATGACCACAGAATAACAACCCCAGATGATATTAGTGATGGTGGGGTCGTGGCAAGTGCTTCAGTAGCTGCCTTGTGGATTGGTGCAGATGTGTTGTGTTGCAAGCCTTTAAAAGGGTTTTCGATTACTTTAATAATGATGACTTATTCTCAAGATAGGTCATCAGTATCTGATCTTTGGGGGTACGACACCTGGGAACCCCACTGATCAGCTGTTTGAGAAGGTACCGCCGCTCCTGTGAGTGCCGCTGCCTCCTTGTAGCTTATTCACTTCTATGAGGATAAGCTGCTTCCAGGCCATGTGACCGATGAACGGGTCGTTACTGGCCTAGGAAAAGCAGTGAGAAGGCCGTGGTGCTAACAGGAGCACAACTGACTTCTCAAACAGCTGATCGGCGGGGGTCCTGGGTACCGGTACCCCACCAGATACTGATGACCTACAGTATCCTGAGGATAGATCATCAATTATAAAGTCTTGGAAAACCCCTTCAAGTAGGGCTGGCCTTTCCCACCAAGGCAGTCTCATGGCAGGGCCTCTGTGTGCATGGTACAGACTGATCCTGTGCTATGTACAAGCTGCGACTTATTAAGTGGTATGGCCATGTATTGGTGACTTTTTGTACCTAAAAATTATAAGGTTGTTGCTAATAAAGCACCATGATTTGTCGCACCCCGGTAACACTACAAGCAGGGGCGGACTGGGAACTTAATGTGGCCCTGTTTTGTAGTTGGGTTCAAATTGATGGAAGATAGGGCCAGCTATACCATATTGTGGCACATTATACCACCCCAACAGAGCCAAATACCACAGTCTATTACAAAATACTCCCAGCAGCACAAAATACATCCGCTAAATTTTTTACTGACCCATGAGCATTGGCCCACCGTGAAATTTCCCTGTAAGGTCTATGGCCGCCCTTGACAAGCATTCTATACAATTTTCATCATTAAGACCCCATTCACACGACCATATGTATTTTGCAGTCCACAGGCGGCCATAGACCTTACAGGGAAATTTCCCAGTGGGCCGATGCGGATCGGATGTGGACCAAAAATATTGTCCTATGAATGGGGACTAAAGCTGCAAGATTTTACTATTCAGATCTGAGTGTTGTATTTCTTCAATTTATTCCATGGAGACACATAGGTCTGCAAACTAGCTGTAAACACAAAGCTGTAGGATGTTTTCTTTTATATGTATTAGAGAGAGAAGTTGCAAAAGTGTATGTAGCCTTTAATTAATTGCCATAAAGCAGGTATTACTTTACCATAATCAGAATATATATATATATACAAAAGGGGCAGTTACCCCTCATACTAAGTGTTAGAGTGTTCGTAACCCCACTTGAGATATTATGTTTTATTTAGTTAAAAATGGGAAGAGATTTCTGGATAAAGGAGAAGGGAAACATTAAAGGGTGATATAAAATGGCTGCAAACAGCCTGTCCTAGAATGTGAGCAGGACTAGTTTCCTCCACTTGCAAAGCGACTTAAAGGGCTGAAGGGATGAACCCTCACTACACACTATGCTCTGGTATCTGCATATACTACACATTGGTGAGTGTTCCTGCCAGGATGCTCAGCCATGATGGCATATCATAGGAAGGATCCCAGTACTGCCATTTACTCAAGAGCAGTGCAGTTTGACCTCACCCTCTCACTCCTTCAGACAGCTCTGCAAGTGGAGGCAGGACAGGTTGCTTGCATCCATTTAAAATCATTCCAAGTGAACCTATGTATTTAGGAGCGTATTCAGAAGCATACAGACTGAACACTGCCACATGATAGTTAATGGTTAAATTCACATGTTTGATTTTCAACGTGGACCTTTGGTCTGTGTAGAGAAAATTCCACCATGCACTACTTTGGTCCAGTTCTCACCTTAAGTCAATGGCTCAATTGAAAAAAGGACAGCACACATTCATCATCTGGACTCTTAACCCATTTAATACCGTCTGTTTTTAGCAGATGGAACATGAACAAGTTTTACATCGCTCCCCTAAATAAGCTTCTAATTTTTTTCCCTTTTCCTTTAAAATGTATTAATGGATTATATATATGTGGTTAGTTAGTCTACAACTGGTACCTTTGCAGACGAGCTACACGCAAGTCACTGTCATCACTTCCTCTGAAGCCTTTGGCAAAAGGATTATTTTCAATTTTCAATTGTGTAATCTAAATAAGACATAAACACACAACTACATATAAATAGTAGTCAACAGTATATAGAATACAATTTCAGACATTTGTGGGCAGCACGGTGGCTGAGTGGTTAGTGCTGGAGTCCTAGGTTTGAATGCAGCCAAGGGCAACATCTGCATGGAGTTTGTGTGTTTGTGTGGGTTTCCTCCCACAATCGAAAGACATATTGATAGGGAATTTAGATTCTGAGCTCCATTTTAGATAGTGAGTAATGATAAAGTCTGTAAAGTGCTGTGGACTATGTTAGTGCAATATCGTAAGTGGGATCATTAAATACATTTGTTTTATCAATTCTCCAAACTGAAGAGTGGGAGCTCAGATGACAAGCTCATTCACATACACAGTTTTTATGGAGTTTTGTGAGTCACAGGGTTAGCTAAAACTATATTAAAAACGCCTCCAGAAGCCACAATGGTTAAATCCGGACTTACACAAAGTAGAGAAGAGCTGAACAGACTGTATTGACTAGTGAAAAAGTTGAACACTGCAAATAAATCATAATTGGTGTAAGAAACATAACGGAAAGAAATGAAGTACTCAGCTGGGTCTGGTGCTTTATAGTGTATAGGAATTGTGGTGAATTGTGACCATTTTACCTAAATTAAATGCTACATGCCAGTGGCATTTCTTTAATTTGCTTCTCCAGAGCTTCTGCAATAGGAAATGACTACACTATATCGATTTTCAGAGAAACATAGGAATCTAACCTAGCCACCTGCTGACTATAAAAACAATATTGTACATTTGGGTTTTTGAGAGTTTTTTTTTTTCTTATAAACATTAATGGGGATCTCCAGTATCTAGATCAGAGGTCAGCAATGTCTGGCATGCCAACTACAACTCCCAGCATGCCCACTTGTTTGGCTAATATCAAAACTTGCACATATATGTAAAAGGAACAAGTTGGAAATTGTAGTTTCACTACAGCTGGAGTGCCGGCTTTTTTTTATTGCGCAAGTAGCATAGTATAACTAGATATTTGGTATCACTGGAATCGCACTGACCTGCAGAATATGGTTATCATGTTATTGTTGCCCTATTGTTAGTGAACACCATAAAAATAAATTGTCAAAAATTGTGAAATTGCAGGCTTTTTTTAAATCTCCATCCCCCCCAAAATTAACAAAAGTTATTAAATAAATTATATGTACTCCAAAATGATTCCTATAAAACTATAATTTTAACTTATATCTTGCAAAATTCAAGGTCTTACACAACTAAAAAGAAGGACTAGGAGCTATGCAGAAAATTAGACCAGGTCAGATATTTTACGATGGTCACAAAGCTGCAACTATTACTTCCTGTGTGACCTTACTGTTTGCGTTTTTATTTCACTCCCTCCGCCACACACGAATAAGAGGATAGAAGTGTATTATGTTAATGTTGTATAATATAAATTATCAATACTTAAAGAGTAGGGCTCTGTTCATGTTTAGAAATCCAACTGTAACTTTTGAAGCAGTAATGGCACCAACAGACCCCATAGACTTATAATGATGCCCATTGGGTTGTGTCATGGCGTTTTGTCATTTTGACACATACAGTGCTATATTTTCCATCAACAATTTCTGAATCTGTGATAGAGGCTCCAACCTTTAAAAAATGCTTGAACATACTACGTAGGATACCTCCAATGATGATGGCAACTACATCAGAAGTGTTTGTGGAAGGCCAGGAGAGTGCCTGGCCCAGTGGTTTTGACCACTATATAATGTCAGAGGCCTTGTCTCTGGACCAGAAGAAGTAATTTGATGGCAGCAAAAGTCATCATCATTAGAATGACTGTAATAAAAAATATAAAATAATTTCCCAATTTTCCCTAAGTTTTGTCGAATCCATTGTCAGATTCAGTTCGGTCACAATAAATTCCAAATAAATATCCAATCTGACTGAAGAGTCATGTACAACAGTCTGAGATCTCCCAGGGCTGTATCCAACACCTTTCAAGCTCTTTAGCGCCAATACAGCTTTAGTAATAAAGTGACAGTGATATATATATATAGCTATGGGTAAATGAATGATAGTCAGTGGTGATAAAACACACTGCACTGTCTGATTTTTTTTTAATTAAACATGATCCAAAAATTATTTTTGGTGGAAGATGCCTTCTTCTCTGTCTTTTGAGTTGTAAGATAACAGCTGTTGGATTCACATAGAATTGATTCACTCATCTCTAGGAATTGTATCTATTGCATCTGGTACGCTGAGGAAAGTTCAGTGTGACCGCATACGCAATGAGTTTCCAAATATCTCAATAGTACTACTGACATACTCTTAAAAAATACAAGGACAAGTGATGTAATATTCACTGTTATATACAACAGATGTCACTGAGATTATGCAGGTTGCAAATCATTACTGGTATGCACTTAAGTTAAAAAATGGTGTCAGATTAGGCAGCGTAATAAATGTCAATGGATTTATCTTTCATATGGTGAGTAGAGGGGCATTTGCTTAGTTCTTCTGCATGGCACAGCATTCGATTCCATGATGACCAACTCACTTTCCTAAATGTGTGCTTGGATTTGACAGAGTTGTAAACCTGGAGTTTTATGGCCACCCTCTTCATAACTTTTCTGTAAATACATGTGCTGTAATTACTTTTCACCTTAGATTTATGACCAAGATTTTCTCATCATTATTAGATTTGCTGCTATGTTTGAATGACATATGGGCTTGCAAAGTCATTATTGCAGAAGGGACACATTTTTATACTTTATGTTGTTATTTCTGAGTGTTAAAGAAATACACGATTTCAATGTAGCCATAAAATTACAATGATCATAATCTGCCACCATGTAGAGATAAGTACAAAGATGCTACATTTCTACACACATAAGCATCCTTATAGATCGGTTACATATTCATTTTTACAACAGTATTTTCACATCAAAACATGTTTGCATAGATTAATTTGTTACGGTTAACTGCCCATACAGTAGTGACCTTAGATGGCCATAAAGTACAAATTGGACCAGCAGTTGGAACATTTGTGACAGACTGACTACAGACAGTGGAAATGTTGGTCTGATGTGTTGAATTGTCTTGGTTGTTGTTAGGTTTGTAATTGGCTTAAGACCAACAACAGGCATCCAACCTACTTCTTATCATTCAGGGTTGATTTGTGAAAGTTATTGTTTTCTAAAACAGTGGTATGGCCAGAGCAGAAGACACAAGCAGTTGGTGCATGACTGTTGTTTATCATGAACAACTTTCCGATTATGCCTATGATGTACCCACCTCCAAACCACTGTTGTACAGAACGACAACCTTCACAGACCAACCCTCAATGACAAGTTGTTCAGGCAACACCAGCCTAAATTCTCTAGTATATAGGTAGTTTAGCTTCTGAGTCTTACTCACCTTGTGATTTTGATATGAGGTCACTGATATAAAGGCTGTCTCTGAAAATACATGAGTACAGAAAGCTGTGTTCTTGGATCCAAATGCATTATTTTCATCTGCTTTGACTATATGTAGCCTTGGCTGGTATTTATGCATGGAATTTAAAATAATCTGAAAAAAAAGCAAATAAATGGCAAATATATATGTATATATGAGCATGTTTTGTCTATAAACCATCTTCCTCAGAAGGAATTGCAATATCATACACATGAAGAACAATGAACATTATTGAAGGACAAAGAACATAATTATTGAAGTACTGTATATACAGTATACTATACACCTGAAAGACCAATTTTTGGACATATGGATTATTAAAAAATTCCAAAAAGTTATGTTGTAACAACTAGTTTTTACTGTAGATCCTGTTGTATCACGCACATTTTATTTGAAGAAACATGAAAAAAATAATTTCTACTAAAACCAAAGTCTTATTTCAGTTAGTCAAAAGATTTTATATAACTGGATCAACAAAGTAAAGCCATGATTTTCCCATTAGCCCCATCAAACCCTTACATTCCAGAATAGAATTTATACAATAAATGTATAATTCCAGATTACATTAAGGGCGCTGTATATAGAGCAAGACATAGCAATTTTTCTGATACTTTTCAGAAGAAAGAATGCTGTCACATCACATAATAAGTGATTACACATGAATGCAACCGTCTAAGAAAAGGTTAGGGTTGTGGTTGTGGAATCAGAATAATGAACTATTTACATCTATAGTCAGTTTAAATACTGGTGTAATAAAAATATTAAGGCTAAAACTACATATTGGTGAATTCACTTTTGGACAAAAGTAGAGGGTGTCATATGGCCATTTAGAAAAGTGTTTAGAGTATGTATTCCTGATGAAGTGGGAACAGCACCCAAAATACATTGAATGCACTGTATTTTATAGTGCTCATAATGATTTTTGGATATAATAAATAACTGAATCTTAAATTGCATTGGAGATTAATTAAAAGACCACTGAGACCAGTTAGAAGTGATTGTCACAAGGGGGCCAGGGCACAAAGAGGGCATAAGTGTCAGCTACCCTCAAATACATGGGTAACTACAGAATTTTGATACTTACCTGACGGAAATTCGAGTCCAGAGGCAGCACAGTATGGGTTAAGTCTAGATCCCTAGAACAAGGCAGAAGAGACTATAGCAATTAAATAATTAATCAATTAAACAATTAACCCCCAACTGTATAAATCACCCCATTAACCACACCCACACAGAGTTTATATGCAGCAATAAGTTTAATAGGGTGGGTCCCTGTGCTGCCTCTGGACTCTAGGAACTCGAATTTCTGTCAGGTAAGTATCAAAATTCAGTAGTTCCTAGACGTCCTTCGGCAGCACAGTATGGGACATCAAAGCAGTGGCAAATTAAAAGGGGGGGTATTAAACCAATATGGAAGGACACAAAATTCTCTGTCCAAGGGCTGTGCCATCAGGGATGTCAAGCCTGTAGTGCTTGATAAAGGTGCTTGGTGATGACCAGGTCGCAGCACGACATATCTCTTGTAGAGAAACATTTCCTGCTTCAGCCCATGAGGCCAAGGTTGACCGTGTAGAGTGTGCCTTCAGGTCTTTAGGAGTTGCCAAACCTCTCTTATTATAGCATAGAGAGATAGTATTCTTGATCCAGGAAGATAAAGTCCATTTCGAGGCTTTGGAACCTTGCGAATTTCCTCCAAAAAGAACAAATACATTTTCAGGGCATCTGAAAGACTTGACTCTATCCAGGTATATCAGGATTGCTCTCCTGACATGGTTAGAGCTGGTAAGATGATCTCCTGATTTAAGGCAAGAGAGGAGGGAACCTTAGGAACAAAGGTAAGTAGGGTCCTGAGCACTATTGAGTGTGATAAATTTCTGAAATAAGGATCCTTGTACGATAATGCTTGGATCTCTGACAATCTTCTAACTGAAGAGATGGCTATTAGGAATGCAGCTTTCAAGGAAACAAATTTCAAGTCAACTGACTGGAGAGGTTCAAAAGGAGACTCTTTCAGACAGTCCAGGACAAGGAGGAGATCCCAGGAAGAAACTAAGTTCCGGATGTCAGGGCGTATATTCTTGATTCCCTTAAAGAATTTTAGAACAACTGGATGCCTAGAATACTTCCCATTAAGGAATGAGTTGATGGCAGCAAATTGAGTTTTAAACGTACTGAACGTCAATCCTTTTTCTAGTCCATCCTGAAGAAATTGGAGAATCACTGGAAGTGATGAATCGGATGAGTACGCCCAGAAGGTTTGCCAATGACGCTCATACGTCTTCCTGGTATTCTCTTTATGAGCACTAATGACGGTAGAGATCACCTTATCGGAATAACCTTCATGTTTCAAGATGTCAAGTTCAGTGCCCATGCAGTCAGTTTCAACCTATCCAGCTGTTGATGTGCCAGGCCATTCTGAGTCAGCAAGTCTGGAACAAGAGGCAGTGTCCATAGATTTCCTCCTGACAGGAATAGTGCCAGGGAGAACCAGGCTCTCGTGGGCCAGTAAGGCAGGATGACAATTGCTCTGGCTTTCTCTTCCTTGATTTTGGTCAGAGTCCTCTGAATCAGTGCAGGAGGGGGAAAGGCATAGATGAAGGTCTTGTGCCATGAAATTGAAAGACCATCCACAGCTAAAGGATTCTGGCGAGGATCCAGGGCACAGAACTGAGGTGTCTTAGCATTCTGTCTGGTAGCAAAGACGTCGAGTTGAGGTTGTCCAAACTTCTGGACTATCTAAAGATATACTCGAGGAGATAGACACCATTCTGCTGGTGAAAGAATGTGCCTGCTGAGTAAGTCCGCTGTGGAGTTTAACAATCCCTTTATGTGGATTGCCGATAAGGTCTTCAAATTCCTCTCTGCCTACTGGAACAGTCTCCGGGACTCTCGGCGAAGTGCAGGGCTTCTGGTGGCACCTTGTTTCTTTATGTAGAATACTGTGGACAGATTGTCCGACTGTATTAGGACATTCTCTCCCTTCAGCAGATATTCGAAGTGTTTGAGTGCTTGGGTCACCGCCCTCAGTTCCTTCCAGTTAGATGATTTGTGCACGAGGTGGGGTGGCCATTTTTGCTGTACCCACTGGGACCCTACATGGACACCCCAGGCCAAGGAAGAGGCATCCGTCGTGAGCACCATCTTCGCTTCCTGACGAATCAGAACTCCCTGCTGTAGATGACAAGTATTCAACCACCATTTTAGACCTTGTTTGGTGTCTGGAGAAATCTGAATCATGTGATCCAGAGATCGAGGATTCTTGTTCCAAGCTTTCAGTATCTCCGCCTGCAAATTCCGGAAATGTGCTCTCGCCCAATTAACCGCATCCAGCGTAGAGGTGAGATGACCCAGCACCCTCATGGCTTGACGTATAGTCACTGATGACATTCCTCCTGACTTTCAGGCATCTGTCTTGGGCGAGAAAAATCCTCATTTTGCAGGTATCTATTCTGAACCCCAGAAACTGGTTGCAGGTGTGACTTCTCTCTGTTTATCAGAAACCCATGTGACTGGAGAAGCTGAATTATCGTCGTCAGCTGAGATGATAATTGTTGGGATAACTTGGCTACCATCAACCAGTCGTCTAGATATGGAATCACATGTATTCCCTGCAACCTGAGGATCGCTGCCATGACCAAGGTCACTTTGGAGAACACTCTGGGAGCTGAACTTAGTCCAAACGGCAGGCAGGTAAACTGGAAATGGTGAGTTATGCCTTCTGACAGCACCGCAATCCGTAAGTACTTCCTGTAAGTTTTGGCAACTGGAACGTGCAGGTAGGCATCCTTCAGGTCCAGAGTCACCAGGAAGTCCCCCTTGCTGACAATGGGGAGTACAGACCGTATGTTCTCCATTTTGAATTTCTTCTTCAGCGTGTACTGATTCAAGTAGGTGAGATCTATCACCAACCGGAACTTCCCGTTTGGTTTGGGGACCGGGAGCACTCTGGAGTAGATGCCGCTACCTCTCTCCCCTGGAAAGACAGGTTCTAGCGCACCTTTCTGCAGGAATTCCTGTATTAGACCTAGAAGGCAAGAGTCTTTTGGGAAATTTACAAAATACTTTTCTGGAGGAAGACTTTTCAGCTCTAGAAGGTAGCCATGTTTTATCAGGGACAACACCCATTTGTCGGTCACCAGTTTTTCCAAGACAGGTATAAAATGGGTAAGTCTTCCCCCAACACCTAGAGGAGATAATCTGGCGTCATAAGTTGTCATTTTTCTTCGGGGGCTGCTTATTCTTAGTAAAAGATGATGAAGGATTATGCTGCTTATTCCTGAAGCCCTTGAACTTATCCTGACGGTAATCCCTTTTGAACTTTGGGGATCTCCTGGAACCGCGTGGATAAGGTCTGTAAGAAGGTTTCTTGTAGGAAGGAAAGCCCACCCCCTTGTTGTCACAGAGATCTTTCAGTATATCTTTGAGCTGAGACCTAAACATAGAGTCCGGTTGGAATGGTAAGGAACAAAAATGTTTTTTAGATGACATATCACCATTAGACCACTGTTTTAACCACAAGGCACGTCTCACTGCATTAGACATGGCCATACATCTTGATGACATAGACAGAGAATCAAGAGGAGCATCACACAGATACTCAGCAGCCGCCTTGAGAGCTGGCATTTTCTCAATAATTTCCTCTCTGGAAGTACCTTTTTCCAAATCTCTGGTTATGTCACTAAGCCAGACTGAGGGTTCTTGCAATTGGCACAGAGGCTATGGACACTTTAGAAGCTGCAGCCGCAGCGGCATAGCATTTCTTGGCCAGTGAATCAGCCTTTTTATCCATTGGATCCCTTAGCATGGCGGACTCCTCAGCAGGATAAAAGGACTTTTTAGCTAACTTAGCAACATAAATGTCCACTTTAGGAGGATGATCCCATTTAGACACCTCATCATCACACAGCTTAAACAAATACTTGAACCTAGAACCTATGTCAAGGCGATTTTCAAAGGAATTCCAGTTTTTTAAAGATACTGTCAATCAATGGATGGGATGGCAGGAAACTGTCCTCAGACACTGGAAAGTAATACAGACCTTCCTTAGGCTGTTTTCCTTTGATGGAACGATCTGACTGAAGGGTCATTTTGACTGCCTTAACAAGCTTTGGCATGTCCTCTCTCAAACAAATGGAAATCATTTTGTATTTCAGGTTCAGACCTATCAGAATCAGATTTTGCAGACCTACGAGGAGGAGAGTTAGCAGAAGAAACCTTCCTCTTTTTAGATGAGGGACCCATATCGCCCAATGCAAATGCCAATTCGCTTGTGATGATATCCCTTAGAGTGTCAACCGGTACAGATGAGGCACGATCCTGAGTAGGTGCTGCACATAGACCACATAAGTCTTCAGACAAATCATCAGGGATTGGTTGCTTGCAGTCACGGCATATTCTATGCCTGGTCTTGCTTGAATGCTTGTCTTCCCGAGGGGCTGACATCTTAAAATGATCCTCTGCTCCTCTGAACCAGTCGGTCTATGTGGCAACACTCCTCTCCAGCAACACAGGGGAGAAGGAATCCTCAGTATGCATATTATTACGGAGAGATATAAGAGGGATAACCTGGTGTAGATAAACCAGGGGAAGGTACGGCATGTAGCTACACAATTGAATAGGGAGAACTGCGCCACCCGTCAGCTCTGAGTTCCCATCATGCGAGACCGTAGGGCTCTCAAAAACTGTCAGGCCAATTCTGCACAAAAAGAAGAAAGAAATATTAATAAAAAATAAAAAGTAAGAGCTTCTGTTCAATGTGAACAGATTCAAGTCTCTTCTATATTGCAGAAGGAAAAAACTCTGTGTGGGTGTGGTTAATGGGGTGCTTTATACAGTTGGGGGGCAATTGTTTAATTGATTAATTATTTAATTGCTATAGTCTCTTCCGCCTTGTTCTAGGGATCTAGACTTAACCCATACTGTGCTGCCGAAGGATGTCTAGGAACTATTATTGTTGTTTGTTACTAGATTCTGTACAGTATATCATATGGCCCTTGTCTGCTCCTGTGATTTAATTGTGATGTTGATTAACATGTTTAATAGAGTCCTTAGAAGAAGAGTTTCATACAAGATAGAAGCATATAGTATATGAGGAGGATCACATGCCTATTTCATATTGTGATTTTTGGATTGCTGCCATTTATATACAGTAGAGCTAGTACTTTAAGTACCGCATTTTTCGCTTTATAAGACGCACCTGATGATAAGACGCACCCCAGATTTTAGAGTAGGAAAATAAAAAATATTTTTCATTTCATATCAGACCCCCCCATGAGCCCACTGTGCCTCCATCAGACCTCATATCAGCCCACTGTGCCCCCATATCAGGCAACGGAGCCCCAATATCATCCCACTCTGCCCCATCAGACCTCAGATCAGCCCCCATATCAGCCCACTCTACCCCCATCAGACCTTAGATCAGCCCATCAGACCCCATATTAGCCAAATGTGCCCCCATCAGACCTCAGATCAGCCCACCCAACCCCATAAGGATAAAATAAAAAACTCTCTCACCTCTCCTCCGCCGTGGCTCTGCTCCAGGTCTGGCGCTCCTCTGTCTTCTCTGGCCGGCGCTGCACTGTCACCTGACTGCGTGCAGCGTCAGGACGTAGTGGGTAGGCTGATCTGAGGTCTGATGGGGGTCCCAGCACTTAATACATACTAGTGAGCGCTTCCATAATAGAAGCGCTCACTTGTATTCGCTTTATAAGACGCACGGCAATTTTCCCCCTACTTTTGGGGGGAAAAAGTGCGTCTTATAAAGCGAAAAATATGGTACCTTATTTTGATATTATTGCAGTAAAAATTAAAAGCTCTTCTGAATTTTTTTTATTGATATTTTTTGTGGATTTTTTTCAGCTCTGAACCCAGGGTTGTCCAGGTTCAGAGCAGAACCTGGACATAACCTCATCTTCAATTGTTTAACATCTATAGTGGAGCATCGGAGCATTTCTTGCTCCAATGCTTCCCCTTGCCCTGTGATGCATCACGCAGGGCAAGGTCTGTTTTGTTTAAATCCTCATTATTCTAGGCGGAGACAGTGATCCTGGTGATGTCACCAGCAAAAATGGGTGGTCTAAGACAGTGCTATAAGACCATTCATTTGTGCCGATGATGTCACCGGGATCACTGCTAGGAGGAAGTCTCCGCCTAGCATACTCATGTAAAGCCCGGGAAGTCACCAGTGATAAAGAAAATGCCCTTACCCTGTGTGATGCAGCACAAGGCAAGAGGGAGCATTGGAGCAAGAAATTCTCTGATGCTCCACTCATACATGCTAAATGAGTGAAGATGAGGTTCAGCTCTGAATCCGGACAACCCTTTTAACAAATAATGCAGAATATTTCTATGTAAATGTTCTCACATGCTAAGGAGATAATTATAAAACACTGCCTCTTAGAACAAAGCAGCTAGTATAAAATATAAATGGCCACTGTTGACTAAATACAGTATGAGAATCACCAAGTATGAAATCAATAGTCAACTCAATGCTAAAGAAGATGGAATCTAGTGACCTGCATCCAACTTAGTTTTTGTTTTCCAAAATGATGGTAGAATTATTGGCTTATATGTTATATTTATATGAACTGTATGAGTATTAAATATCACAAGCATCTGTGTCTCAGACAAGGCAGAAGCTGATGACCATCTGGCCTCAGGATTCATAGCCAAAAATACGTTTTCCTTATTCAAATAGTAGTACTACTGTTATTTTTAGTAGTTTATTCTCATCCAATTGCATAGCACATTCACACCATGACAAAAATGTGAGAATGTTAATATGACTCCATCTGTGGTCAGGATATAAAATTCTAACCTCCACCTTACAGGGCTTTAAACACTTAAAGTGTCCATCAGCAATGTAAGTCAGCCTCAGAGAATGCACCAATAGAGTATTTCTATTCTAATAACACCACAAAGCAAATAAACAGTTGAAATGAGTTTTATTATAAGTTGGATTTGTATTTCTTTCATAAAAAGAAACATTTTTGTGGGATGATCATTAAACTAAATTATTGAAGTGACCCTAAAGTCCTAAACTCAAATTTGGCTATACATTAAAAGTAAAAGTATTGTCATCATACCAGAATTCTTCTTCCCTCCACTACCCTGAGACATTATAGGCACTGGTTCATTCTAGGATAGTGAAGAGGAGGGAGGAATTTGAGAACAGTTCCATTGGCAAGTCTAAGACTTCAGCAGCCATTTTGTGGAGACAGATTCAATGGACTATATCTCGGCAACAAAGGAGCCATAATTCCAGCGGATGGCACCATGTGCAATAACTTTCCAGTATGCAAAAAATCACCGAACAGAGAAAAATTCCGTAATATTGTACTTCATAATAATGACACGGCTCACACATATTACATAGCCTGCCATATACAATGCACAAAAGTTTATGTACATAAATTGTACTCCTGAAAAAATGGAACCAGCAGAATTGTATATATAGTAGTTATAATATTTATTTGAAAACACCTACCAACCTACACCTCAAAATGTATACATACAAAAATACATACAAAAAATACACCTACAGAGCCACAAATGTCCCTTATGGAGAGGCTGAACAGACTCCGGCATCTCCAGAAGTTGCCAATGTATTTCCCCAATGCCATTGGTTTGGGAGGAGACAAATACAGGAACAAAAACAAAACTTAAATTTATTTTATAAATATTCCATATTTAACTACAAAGCAAAGATGCATCAATGTTAATATATACAGTACAGACCAAAAGTTTGAAAACACCTTCTCATTCAAAGAGTTTTCTGTATTTTCATGACTATGAAAATTGTAGATTCACACTGAAGGCATCAAAACTATGAATTAACACATGTGGAATTATATACTTAAAAAAAAAGTGTGAAACTGAAAATATGTCTTATATTCTAGGTTTTTCAAAGTAGCCACCTTTTGCTTTGATTACTGCTTTGCACCCTCTTGGCATTCTCTTGATGAGCTTCAAGAGGTCGTCATCTGAAATGGTTTTCACTTCACAGGTGTGCCCTGTCAGGTTTAATAAGTGGGTTTTCTTGCCTTATAAATGGGGTTGGGACCATGAGTTGTGTTGGGCAGAAGTCAGGTGGATACACAGCTGATAGTCCTATTGAATAGACTGTTAGAATTTGTATTATGGCAAGAAAAAAGCAGCTAAGTAAAGAAAAACGAGTGGCCATCATTACTTTAAGAAATGAAGGTCCGTCAGTCCGAAAAATTGGGAAAACTTTGAAAGTGTCCCCAAGTGCAGTCGCAAAAACCATCAAGCGCTACAAAGAAACTGGCTCACATGAGGACTGCCCCAGGAAAGGAAGACCAAGAGTCACCTCTGCTGTGGAGGATAATTAATAATTAAGAATAATTAAAAACATAAAAAGCTTACATAAAAATGCCATCTTTGGACATTCCGGGTATGGATGTCGGACACCAAATAGATATAATGCCACATAAATACAGTGCCTTGCAAAAGTATTCGGCCCCCTGAAGCTTTTCAACCTTTTGCTACATTTCATGCTTCAAACAAAAAGATAGAACATTTTAACTTTATGGTGAAAAATCAACAAGTGGGTCACAATTGTGAAGTGGAATGAAATTTATTGGATCATTTAAACTTTTTTGTAATAATAAAACTGAAAAGTGGAGCGTGCAAAATTATTCGGCCCCCTTGCATTCACACTTTGTTGCGCCACCTTTTGCTGCGATTACAGCTGCAAGTCGCTTGGGGTATGTCTCTATCAGTTTTGCTCATCTAGAGACTGAAATTCTTGCCAATTCTTCCTTGCAAAACAGCTCGAGCTCTTTGAGGTTGGATGGAGAGCGTTTGTGAACAGCAGTTTTTAGCTATTTCCACATATTCTCAATTGGATTCAGGTCTGGACTTTGACTTGGCCATTCTAAGACCTGGATGCATTTATTTTTGAACCATTCCATTGTAGATTTTGCTTTATGTTTGGGATCATTGTCTTGTTGGAAGATAAATGTCCGTCCTAGTCTCAGGTCTTTTGCAGACTCCAACAGGTTTTCATCCAGAATGGTCCTGTATTTGGCTCCATCCATCTTCCCATCAATTTTAACCATCTTCCCTGTCCCTGCTGATGAAAAGCAGGCCCAAACCATGATGCTGCCACCACTCTGTTTGACAGTGGGGATGGTATGTTCAGGGTGATGAGCTGTGTTGCTTTTACGCCAAACATATCGTTTTGCATTGTTTCCAAAAAGTTGGATTTTGGTTTCATCTGACCAGAGCACCTTCTTCCACATGTTTAGTGTGTCTCCCAGATGGCTTGTGGCAAACTGTAAACGAGACTTTTTATGGATATCTTTGAGAAATGGCTTTCTTCTTGCCACTCTTCCATAAAGGCCAGATTTGTGAAGTGTTCGACTGATTGTTGCCCTATGGACAGACTCTCCCACCTCAGCTGTAGATCTCTGCAGTTAATCCAGAGTGATCATAGGCCTCTTGGCTTTGAGATGAAAGTTTAGAGGGACGGCCGGGTCTTGGTAGATTTGCAGTGGTCTGATATTCCTTCCATTTAAATATGATCGCTTGCACAATGTTCCTTGGGATGTTTTTAAGCTTGGGAAATTGTTTGGTATCCAAATCTGGCTTTAAACTTCTCCACAACAGTATCACGGACCTGCCTGGTGTGTTCATTGGTCTTCATGATGCTCTCTGTGCTTTAAACAGAACCCTGAGACTATCACAGAGAAGGTGCATTTATACGAAGACTTGATTACACACAGGTGGATTCTATTTATCTTTATCAGTCATTTAGGACAACATTGGATCATTCAGAGATTCTCAATGAACTTCTGGAGTGAGTTTTCTGAACTGAAAGTAAATGGGCCAAATAATTTTGCACCCCCAACTTTTCAGTTTTATTATTACAAAAAAAGTTTAAATGATCCAATAAATTTCGTTCCACTTCACAATTGTGACCCACTTGTTGTTGATTCTTCACCAAAAATTTAAAATCTTATATCTTTTTGTTTGAAGCCTGAAATGTGGCAAAAGGTTGAAAAGTTCCAGGGGGCCGAATACTTTCGCAAGGCACTGTATATAGGGCTTATCTAAATAAGACTGGACTGCCTTGTTGAGAAAATATCTATTAGAACAGTTGTTTGTAGGCCAAACGCCACCTAGCCACAAAACTTGCAGATGCCAGGCAGGTCACCCTTATGGCACCGATATCAACATGCAGATGACGGGTTAAATAGAGCCAACCAAGCACGGGTAACCAGTTGGGGGTGTGTACTGCACAGACTCACTTTATCCAATCAGTGGTGGCATTCTCAGACTGTGCAGGTACACACCCCCAACCGGTTACCACCCCTCTCTACCCTTACTGCAGACTGCTAGTAAATCATTCATAACTTCTAGTATAAATAATAAAGGAATTGCACAACATACAGCCATAAGAATAAATGTTCCAGAATTGTTATTACATAGGGAATGCATGAAGCAATTAAAACAGAAGACATGTCAGGAGAGGTGAAAGGTTCTCTTTAAGACTGCATCTCTGATGACATAACATGGGAGGCAGAGGCGAGCACTGAGTATACTAGTTACAATGCATGGAAATGGTGAGAGTGAGTCACAGAGACCTTGTCAAGTTTAGGAGTGCATCTTTCATAATATCAGCTATGGGGTGGTCACCTGTGCATAACTCCACCAGTGCTGTCAGGTGCCTAGAACATGGCATTATAACCTATAGTATACTTTACCAGTGCTGTGAGGCGCCCAGAAAATTGTGTTTTCTGTTCAGTGACTTAGTAAGGTTTCACATTTTATTTATTCTCAGTGAGTTTGGGACTGGAGAGTTGCTTTAAGCTTTCAACCAAGAGAAATAAATTTAACACTAAATTAAAAGCAGATTTACCTAGGTACCAACTATGGTTTCCTCTTCGCACTCCAACTAATTTACCTAGTTTTTTAAGCAATTAAGTACCGGTAATTGCTTCCTTATTTCCATTTTACCTGGATACACTTTAGTCATTTTTTAGCACAAGGGAAAAACAATTTTTGTTTGGCTATCGACATGCATTTTTGTGGTGTTTTCTTGTGACCAAAGCAGGTTATTTGTTTTTAACATTTTTAAACATATTTTGAAAATACAGTATATGCATTTTACTTTCTAGTAAATATATGCATTTTACTAACTTTACTAAGGTAACTTTTCTGGTAACCTTATAGCATAACCCTAAAATAGAATTATTTTTCCTTGTCATAGTATACCTTTAATTTTGAAATATTGAATTAGTATTTTAGGGTAAATGGGTCAACCTGCTAACATTGAATGGTAGGGGCAGTCTTTTGGAGATGAGGTTATTTTATGTATATTTTAAATTTTATTTATTTATTTTAACTTTTTTATTTTATGGTTGATCTGTTTCTCAAAAGTCAACAAAGATCATTGAGGACTTTTTTTAATTTTACATGTTTTTTAGACTACGCTTTCCTTGGAACTGATAAGTGCATTCTCAGGGAAAGTTTATGACAACAATCCCTACTACAGCCGATCATTACCTCTTGCTACTTTTAGAAAACTGACAAGGATGCACCTTTAAAGGCTATTAACCCTTTTACATGCGGAAAAAATATTATTTACCTTTTTAGAATAAAGGTACACTAAGTTTCAGGTTGCAATACTTATTTCTTTATTCATTTTCAGATCCAGTTTGCAACCTGCTCTGAGTTTTATACTTTTCTCATGAGCATTTCCCTTCTAGTAATACATGCTGGATGTGAGGTCTATGTGTACAGGATCTGGTGCTGTCATAAACTCTTAACCTATCATTTCTTTTGACAGTGCTTATGAATGTAATATTTTCTCTCTCACCTGCAGAGTTTTGTGTGGGTGCTCTACGTAGCATATGTGATTCACCCTCTGCCTTCTGCAAACTGCGTAATGTGTGCTTTCCTCCCTTTCAATAACCTGTGTGCGCTACCCTCCCTAATAACTTGGTGCTACGCCATCAGAAATTTCCCTGTTGCTTCATGTTCACCTAGTTACTAAGCTTATTTGGACAGTTGCATCTATGGAACTGCCTTGCATCTGAATTTGGGTTTAAGTATTGCCTAGCTTGGTCTGGTTAAAGGGGTTGTCTGGGTTCAGAGCTAAACCGGAACATATCCCCAATTTCACCCCTCCGGCCCCCTGATATGAAATGCTCCAATGCTCTCCCTTGCCCTGCGCTGGATGGGGCTTTTTCGTTTATATTATTACAATGCTAGGTAGAGGCTTCCACCTACCAGTTTTGCCAGTGACGTCACCGGCTTTGATAGGCGTGCTTTAGCGCTCCCCTAACCATTTTACAGGCCAGGGCAGCACTAAAAACCCCCCATTAGTGCCAGAGATATCACCGGGCTCACTGGTATGGTATATGATATATCACTGGTACATTATTCAGTACAGGACAAAGGAGAGCAGCTCATATAAGGGAGGCTGTCTGGGTAAAAATGGGGATATGTCAGGGCTCAGCTCTGAACGCAGACAATTTCTTTAAATAGGGTGGAGTTGCAGATTGTTGAGCCTTTATATATTCAGGCCTTACTCCATTCTGATTGCTGGTTGTAGCGTTTGCTATGTGCATTTCCTTCTAAATAGTATGTGATTTGTTTGTTGCTGTACTATTGTATTGTACTGGTTATTTGCTGGGTTCAATTCAGGTAGAGTCAGTTCAGTATTGCTCCACTTCTGTTCACTGAAAATCATCTGCTATCTACTTGTATACCATACATCTTCTATCCACTCAATTGCTGTGACACTCATTATTCTATCTATTGCTGAGTTTAATTGTTTTATAATTAAAATGTTTGCATTTTGCATGATTTTAATTGATACATGCATCTAATGCATATAAAGAGAATCCAGGCCAATATTATCTATTTTTGTTATGTTTGCCAATTTTGCACTATGTCTTTTATATGAGACAGCATCTGGTAGATAACAAGAAACAGAATTGGTATGTTTAAATGTGATCAAGCTTCTTTATCTCACAGGCAATGGACTATAGACACATGCGTTGGGACAAAAGGAAACAGAGCATAATAGAAACTGGTCCATATATATACAGCAGAAATATTATCCACATATAGGTGGATAAGAAAAACAGACTTTGAAAATTCTTAAATGGATGAACTTCTGCTTGCCTTTGGTAGTTCCTCATTTAACTCTCCAATGTGATTTTTATTGCTGATATATTCCAGATACTGTCCTTTACTTACCCTTTTGTGGAAAAAGGGTAGGCTGGATAGTAAGCCTTTATTCATATATCATGAAAAACTGACCAACAGATAACATAAATAAACATAGTTACACATTTCTGTATCTGAAAAGCTTACTTAACTGTATTGTTTTAACCTGTACTCTTGCATTTTCACCTTTTCTATAAAGAAAAGTGTAAATGAAGATACACAAAGAATCCATACATTGCTTTACTCATGGAAAATACAAAGGATAACATTTACAGTATCTTCCCCTGTGTGCCAGACTACTGGTGCCAAAAAGCTGCAAACTTTGGTGCACAATATAGTTCTGCAAAATGTTGTGACTTTTTTGTTGGTTTCAGACACTGCTTGCCACTTTCCAAAGTGACGGGTTGTGTGGGGCAGCATAGCTGGCCCCTTACATTTACTATAATCTAAGCCAGGCACATAGCATGGATTATAGCATATATCTACACCAGCTCACTTGTTGGTGTAGATCTGCACTTTGGCACATGGACTTGTAAAGATGTGACACAAATATTGATAGGCATGTACTTCTTAACAATTGTGTCAATTGGATGTGAGCAGAGAGAGATTAAGCCTGGCATGTGAAAGGCCACTCTTGATATATGTCCCTCATATTCTCTTTCTAGTTTTTGGAACCACTCTCATATAAGGGAATTAGTCCGCATTTGAATATTTGATTTCATATGGAGGAAACTCATTGCTCTATATAATTTAAAGAGGTTATCCGGGTTCAGAGCTGAATACATACCCATATTTTCACCCAGGCGGACCCACTAAGATAAAATGCTCCAATGCTCTCCAATTCAGCAGGGCAAAGGCTCTTTCAGGAGATCTGGTGACATACCGGGCTCTCCATAGGGCTCCAGCAGTGAGCCCGATGACGTCACCGGCACTGATTGGTGGGGTTTAGTGCTGTACAAACCTAAAAAAATGCTAGGGCAGTGCTAAAGCCGGCCCACCGAACACACTGCTGGGTGGAAGCCTACGACTAACAGTGTGTTATTGTAAATAAAAAATCCAGTGCAGGGCAAGGGAGAATATCGGAGTATGAAATGCTCCAATACTAACATCAGGGAGGCTGCCTGGGTGAAATTCTGGGTACGTCGAGGTTCACCTCTGATCCCGGACAAACCCTTTAACAAACTATTTTCAACACACACCTCAACATAGTGTACAGTCATGTAGCGCATAAATATATCATATGGTGTCTATTTATAAAGTGCCATAAAGTGTGGTGCCCAACACAACACATTGTTGCCTAGTGCTATGCACTGCAAAAAAATATACAGTAATTTTGGTCCAAGCATTGGACCTTGTGATACATTACTTATAACGCATAACCATTCTAACTATGAATCATTGACCACAACTTTCTTGCAATGACATCCATGATAAATCAAGCATCTTAATTTTTTTTAACCATTTAACTATAATTCATACTACATATGCATCTATGAGGCATAGAATACAACACAGGTAAAAAAAACAACAACCATACATATCTACAAGGTTACCTCTCCATTCAGGTTACTATTTATGTCCTCATAAAACCAGATTATATTCCAGTAGTATATTCCATATTCCAGTTTTATACTCCATGTTGGCTATCAATTATAATATTAAACCTTTACGAAGTCTCTCGAACCTCTTACCAATTACAGATATCAGGCTTACAGATCTGTAATCACCTATGGTAGGCCTAGATCCATTTTTTACTACATTTACCACAATCAAATACAGCTTATTGAAGACTCTTGGGTCACTAGTTTATTGTGTTCTACAGGTTTGATCACAATAATCACGTTGATAACTGCACAATATAAAAGCACAAAATCATAAATAATGAAAATATTATATTTCATTTATTAAATGTGATTATGCAAATATAAAAATTGCTATCATTCGTGCAATTTCATACCAAAATACATTGAATTAAAACTAAAAAAAAAAATTTTAAGTCACAGGAAACCTTTTTAAGTTTAGACATCTGTACATTACTTTTTATAGATCATTGTAAGATACCCACCATCTTTGTATTTTATACAGAAAATCCCATAGAAATATGTTTCCATCAAAGCGGAATATAATAATCTGATATATCTGCACATGGGATGGTACATTAGAGGTTATGATATTGAGGTGTAAGTTGATGCTTATAACATTTCTACTAATGTTTAGAGGTTTATCAATGTGCAACTAAATGGTGACAACTATAGTAGAAAGGCCATAGATTGCACAAATACATGTTGTATACATTGATCTACTGCTGCTAAGCAAAGTTTATGAATGTGAGCATGAGGTTGCCAACTTCAGAGTGACCTCTTTCAAATATGTCCCAATACTAATTTAGTGCAGCTGCTGCCACAGCACCGCACTATGTGAACAAAACTAACCTTTACATGTGATTCAGAATACAGATTGAGAGCAGGTAGGTATTAACCAGGGGGGTAACTACCATAGTGGCAGACCATGCAACTGCTATGGGGCCCAGGGCAAGAGGGGGCCCAGTTGGGATCATCTCCTCTTCTACTGGGGGTGTAAACTTGGTCAGGAATCTACCCTATAAACAACTTTTAGCAAACAAAGCAGTGGAAAATGGCCCAAGGGTCATTAACCCCTTCTACCCTGGGCCTGTTTTCACCTTCCTGCCCAGGCCATTTTTTGCTAATCTGACATGTGTCACTTTATGTGGTAATAACTTTGGAACGCATTTACTTATCCAGGCCATTCTGAGATTGTTTTCTCATGACACATTATACTTCATGACAGTGGTAAATTTGAGTCAATATAGTTTTCCTTAATTTTTTTTTTAAATCCCAAATTTACCAAAAATTTGGAAAAATTCACAATTTTCGAAATTTGAATTTCTCTACTTTTAAGACAGATAGTAATACCTCATAAAATAGTTATCAGTCATCATTCCCCATATGTCTACTTTATGTTGGCATCATTTTATAAATGTCATTTTACTTTTTTAGGACGTTAGAAAGCTTAGAAGTTTAGAAGCCATTTTTCAAATTTTCAACAAAATTTTCCAAACCATTTTTTAAGCACCAATTCAGATATAAAGTGATTTTGAGGGGCTTACGTAATGGAAAGCATCCATAAATGACCCCATTTTAGAAACTACACCCCTCAAATTATTTAAAACTGATGTTACAAACTTTGTTAACCCTTTAGGTGTTTTACAAGAATTAAAGGAAAATGGAGGCGAAATTTCAAAATTTCATTTTTATGCAGATTTTTCATGTTATTCAAATTTTTCTTGCAACACAGCAAGGGTTAACAGCAAAATAAACCTCAATATACATTACTCTGATTCTGCAGTTTACAAAATTACCCATATGTGGTGGTAAACTGCTCTATGGGCACGTGGCAGTGGTCAGAAGGAAAGGAGCGCCATACAGATTTTGGAGGCAGATTTTGCTATAATGGTTTTTTGCACCATTTTGTAATTGAGAGACCCTGACATACCCCTAGAGCGGAAACCCTCAAAAAGTGACCCCATTTTGGAAACTACACCCTTCAAAGAATATATTAAGGGGTGTATTGACCACTTTGACCCCCTAAGCGTTTTACGGAATTTGGAAACACTTGGCTGTGAAAATAAAAAGTTTCTGCTGCAGCAGGTCATAGTGGTCTGATGGGGGCACATTCTGCTGATCTGAGGTCTGATGGGGACACAGTAGGCTGATCTGAGGTCTGATGGGGACACAGAAGGCTGATCTGAGGTCTGGTGGGCGCACAGTGAGATGGTATGGGGGCACAGTGGGCTGTTGGGGGTCTGACATGGAGGGCTGATATGGGGGTCTGATGTGATGTCCTGAAATTTATGGGCAGTCTGATAAGAGGATCTGATGAAAAATATTTTTTTCTTATTTTCCTACTCTAAAAATTAGGTGTGTCTTATGGACCGGTGCGTCTTATAGGGCGAAAAATACGGTAAATCTTGTTTTTGTGCTGCCATGTTCAGAGAGCCATATATATTTTTTTTTTGGGCGACTGGCTTAGGTAGGGTATCAGTTTCAGAGGTATGAGATGACGGTTTGATTGGTACCATTTTGGGGTAAATACGCCTTTTTGATCGCCTGCTATTACACTTTTTGTGAGGGTAGGTGACTAGAGATGAGCGAGCATGCTCGTCCGAGCTTGGTGCTCGTTCGAGTATTAGGGTACTCGTAAGTGCTCGCGGCTCACCCACAAAGAACCCAAAAGCCCTTCTAAGGGCTAGAAGACATTTTTTTTTTTTTGTCACTTGGCTGGCTGGCACTAGTAGTGCAGCTATCGCCATGTATAACCCCCTTTTATTTTTTTATGTTATATCTCAGTGATACAAATCCATTACACACAGCAGTGTGGAACCATTCTGTGTGTCACAGTTCAGTACACTCACTATTTTCTGTCCAGGTGACACTTTCTGTATGTCACCGAATACAACCAAGTCATTTGCTGCCTGTCACGTGTATGGCTTGATCCTAAAAATCTCTGTGCGACATTTGTCTGGGTCGCAGTCTAAATAGCTACCCTCAGTAGGGTGTCAGTTAGCTCTACGATAGTTTCTGCACGTCACGTTCCCAAAAAAACAAAAATCCAAAACAAAATATACCAAAAAATTAGTTTTTTGTTGTTTTAGCTGAGTGATACAAATCCATTTCACACAGCTGCGTGTAACCTTTCTGTGTGTCACAGTTCAGCACACTCACTCCAAACCGTATATTCTGTCCAGGTGACACTTTCTGTACATCACCGAATACAACCAAGTCATTTGCTACCTGTCACGTGTAAAGCTTGATCCTAAAAATCTCTGTGCGACATTTGTCTGGGTCGCAGTCTAAATAGCCACCCTCAGTAGGGTGTCAGTCAGCTGTACGATAGTTTCTGCACGTCACGTTCCCAAAAAAACAAAACTAAAAAAAAAATATAAAAAAAAAATATAGAAAAAAAATTAGTTTTTTTGTTGTTTTAGCTGAGTGATACAAATCCATTTCACACAGCTGCGTGTAACCTTTCTGTGTGTCACAGTTAAGCACACTCTGTCCAGGTGACACTTTCTGTACGTCATCGAATACAACCAAGTCATTTGCTACCTGTCACATGTAAAGCTTGATCCTAAAAATCTCTGTGCGACATTTGTCTGGGTCGCAGTCTAAATAGCCACCCTCAGTAGGGTGTCAGTCAGCTGTACAATAGTTCCTGCACGTCACGTTCCCAAAAAAAACAAAACTAAAAAAAAATATAAAACAAAAAAATATAGAAAAAAAATTAGTTTTTTTGTTGTTTTATCTGAGTGATACAAATCCATTTCACACAGCTGCGTGTAACCTTTCTGTGTGTCACAGTTCAGAACACTCACTCCAAACAGTATATTCTGTCCAGGTGACACTTTCTGTACGTCATCGAATACAACCAAGTCATTTGCTACCTGTCACGTGTAAAGCTTGATCCTAAAAATCTCTGTGCAACATTTGTCTGGGTCGCAGTCTAAATAGCCACCCTCAGTAGGGTGTCAGTCAGCTGTACGATAGTTTCTGCACTTCACGTTCCCAAAAAAATAAAAGTAAAAAAAAATATAAAAAAAAATATAGAAAAAAAATTAGTTTTTTTGTTGTTTTAGCTGAGTGATACAAATCCATTTCACAAAGCTGCGTGTAACCTTTCTGTGTGTCACAGTTCAGCACACTCACTCCAAACCGTATATTCTGTCCAGGTGACACTTTCTGTACGTCATCGAATACAACCAAGTCATTTGCTACCTGTCACGTGTAAAGCTTGATCCTAAAAATCTCTGTGCGACATTTGTCTGGGTCGCAGTCTAAATAGCCACCCTCAGTAGGGTGTCAGTCAGCTGTACGATAGTTTCTGCACGTCACGTTCCCAAAAAAACAAAACTAAAAAAAAATATAAAAAAAAATATAGAAAAAAAATTAGTTTTTTTGTTGTTTTAGCTGAGTGATACAAATCCATTTCACACAGCTGCGTGTAACCTTTCTGTGTGTCACAGTTCAGCACACTCACTCCAAACCGTATATTCTGTCCAGGTGACACTTTCTGTACGTCACCGAATACAACCAAGTCATTTGCTACCTGTCACGTGTAAAGCTTGATCCTAAAAATCTCTGTGCAACATTTATCTGGGTCGCAGTCTAAATAGCCACCGTTAACAGGGTGTGAGTTAGGTCTCCGATAGTTCCTGCACGTCACGTTCACAAAAAAACCAAAACTAAAAAAAAAATATAGAAAAAAAATTAGTTTTTTTGTTGTTTTAGCTGAGTGATACAAATCCATTTCACACAGCTGCGTGTAACCTTTCTGTGTGTCACAGTTCAGCACACTCACTCCAAACCGTATATTCTGTCCAGGTGACACTTTCTGTACGTCACTAAATTAAACCAGACTGAACAAGTTTGTGGGTTTCAGTACAGCAGGCCCATTTATTTTATTTTTTTTATAGAATACACTTATATATAGAAAATGTTAAACCCCAGGGCAAAGGGTCGAGGACAAGGAAGAGGGCGTGGGCGTGGGCATTCAATTACTGCAGGGGGCATAGGCCGTGATCTTGGGCAGGGTGAGACAGTACCTGCTGATGAGGGAGCAGGGGAACGCCGCAGAGCTACACTCCCTAGCTTCATGTCTCAACTTACAGGGACACGTGTTAGAGGACTGTTGAAACCACAACAGTGCGAACAGCTGATCTCGTGGATTGTGGATAATGCTTCAAGTAATTTGTCCACCAGTCAGTCTTCCACGCAGTCCACCCACGTTACCCAAGGGAGCATTCCTCTGGCTCCTCCACCTCAACCTCCTTCCCCCCAGTCTGCCCCCTACCAGGAAAATTTGGAATGCGATCTGGCATACTCTCAGGAACTGTTTTCTGGACCCTTCCCAGAGTCACAAACCACTTCTCAGGTTGCTGCTGACCTCTTTCCCGATGCCCAAGTTTTCCAACTGTCGCAGTCTGTGGGTGATGATGATGATGACAATGTTGAGTTAGTCGAAGAAGTTTGTAAAGAGGTGTCAGACGATGAGGAGACACGGTTGTCAGACAGTGGTGAAGTTGTTGTAAGGGGATGGAATTCCGAGGGGGGAGCAGACTGAGGATTCGGAGGATGACGAGGTGACTGACCCGAGCTGGGTTGATATGCCGAGTGAAGACAGTGCTTCTGAGGCGGAGGCGAGTGCTGCACCAGAACAGGTTGTAAGAGGCAGTGGTGTGGCCAGAGGGAGAAGCAGGGCCAGAGCTGGTGCATCAGCAGCAACTGTTTCACGTAGTGAAGCTCCCGTGGCGAGGCCTAGATGTTCACAAGTCTGGAGGTTCTTTAAAGAAAGTGAGGATGACCGACGGACTGTGGTGTGCAACCTGTGCCACACCAGGATCAGCAGGGGTGCCACCACTACTAGCCTAACCACCACCAGCATGCGCAGGCATATGAGTGCTAAACACCCCACTCAATGGAACCAAGACCGTTCACTACCTCCTGCGGGTCACACCACTGCTCCTTCCCCTGTGTCACTCGCTGCCTCTGCTAGTCAACCCCCTGCGTCACTCGCTGCCTCTGCTAGTCAACCCCCTGCTCAGGACCCCGGCACGAGCGCCTCCCGCCGGAAAACCACACCTTCTCCTCAACGATCCTCCACAGTGTCCACCAACGTGTCCCAGTGCAGCGTTCAGCTGTCTTTACAGCAGACGCTGGAGCGCAAGAGGAAATACAGTTCCACCCACCCACATGCCCAAGCCCTCAACGTCCACATCTCCAAATTGCTGAGCCTGGAGATGCTGCCCTATAGGCTGGTAGAGACCGAGGCCTTTCCCAATCTCATGGCGGTGGCCGCCCCTCGGTATTCGGTCCCCAGCCGCCACTATTTTTCCCGATGTGCCGTCCCAGCCCTACACCAGCACGTGTCACAGAACATCATCCGTGCCCTGACCAATGCTGTTTCTGAGAAGGTCCACCTAACCACGGACACGTGGACAAGTGCTGCCGGGCAGGAACACTATATCTCACTGACGGCACATTGGGTTAACTTGGAGGAGGCTGGGACCGAGAATGACCCTGGGGCCGCTCATGTACTGCCCACACCGAGGATTGCGGGGCCTACCTCGGTCACGGTCTCTCAGACGTACTATGCCTCCTCCTCCTCCTCCGACCCCTCCTCCTCCTCCACCTCCTCCTCCGAATTACCATCCGTGGGCACGGCGCCTTCAGTCGGTAGCTCTAGGCGCAGCAGCAGTGCCGTGGGTAAGCGCCAGCAGGCGGTGCTCAAACTGCTGAGCTTAGGTGACAAAAGGCACACCGCCCAAGAGCTGTTACAGGGCATCACGGCGCAGACCGATGTGTGGCTGGCACCGCTGAACCTCAAGCCAGGCATGGTTGTGTGTGACAATGGGCGTAACCTGGTGGCGGCTCTGCAACTCGGCAGACTGACACATGTGCCATGCCTGGCCCACATGTTCAATCTCATAGTTCAGTGGTTCCTCAAGACATACCCCAATCTGTCTGATTTGCTCACCAAGGTGCTGTGCGCATCTGTGCGCATTTCCGCAAGTCGACCACAGATGCTGCCACTCTCAGGGCAGCGCAGCGCCGCCTACAACTGCCCGCTCACCGACTGTTGTGCGACGTGCCCACGAGATGGAATTCGACATTAAACATGTTATCCAGAGTTTACCAGCAGCGCAGAGCGATTGTAGACTGCCAGATGTCAACTTCCACCAGAACTGGTAGTCAGGTCAGTCAGATTCCTCAAGTCTACAATGAGGAGTAAACATGGATGTCTGATATCTGCCAGGTGTTGAGCAACTTTGAGGAGTCAACACAGATGGTCAGCGGCGATGCAGCCATTATCAGCCTCACCATCCCGCTGATTTGCCTGTTGAAAAACTCACTGCTCAGCATCAAGTCGGATGCTTTGCGCTTGTCACAAGAGACGGTGGAGGAAGATACGTCGCTTGATAGCCAGAGCACCCTCCGGTCTGTTTCTCAGCGCGTATCGGAGGAGGGGGATGAGGAGGAAGAGGAGCAGAATGTCGGCGAGACAGAAGAGGGTACCAGTGCTCAGTCCTTAACTCTTGAGCATGTATGGGCTGAAGAGGAGGACTTGGAGGAGGAGGAGGAGGAGGAGGAAATGGAGAGTCAGGTAAGTGAGGAGAGGGAATTCTTGAGTGTTGGGACTCTGGCGCACATGGCAGACTTCATGTTAGGCTGCCTATCCAGTGACCCTCGCGTTAGAAGCATTTTTTCAAACACCGATTACTTGGTGTTCACTCTCCT
>ONZH01009121.1:0-55049 GCA_900303285.1 Rhinella marina | reverse complement strand
GGTAAATTTTTGGGTGGTTCACCTGCTACCTCAATCTAACTTGGTCACTTGTTGGTGTCACCGCCATGCTGTGTCGGCTTATGCCTGCGTCGTGGGGAGGGGGATAGGACAGCAGTGCCAGCATGAGCAGTGGTGTCACCCGCAGGACCTTCTTTGCACCTAGTTGGGTGCTTTCCTAACATGTGCCAGTGCATGTGCCTTGCCCATCTTGGTCTGGGTCAACACAATTGTCTTGAGGGTTACCACCAGGCAGTTGCCTAGAATTTGGCATAATGGTATGATTAGGCAGCCTCAGAGGCATCCATGCATGCTGCCCCTGCTGTTTCCTGTCCATTTCCGTGGTGTTTCCATCATTTTCTGAGGTTTCCAGGTTTTCACGCAACCTTCCCTATGCAGAGCGTTGGTCCCCTGCAAAAAATGCTCGAGTCTCCCATTGACTTCAATGGGGTTCGTTATTCGAAACGAGCACCCGAGCATCCGGAAAAATTCGACTCGAATAACGAGCACCCGAGCATTTTAGTGCTCGCTCATCTCTACAGGTCACCAATATTAGTTCCAGAATTTTTTTTTTAATAATGACTATGGGATGACATTAAAATGTATCACTTATTTTGCCAGTGTTGGGTTCTTCATTATTATATTAAGTTTGAGAATATTTAATGCAAAAAGTATCCCTTAAAATGTTCACATATACTGTAATATGGAGATGCAATGTCTATGGTCTGAGCTAACACAAAAAAAGACTGTCCTGACCTAGTTTATGCCTCTGTTTGTATTTTAGGTGACTGAGATCTAGTTTTAATCTGGGTCAGGGTGGCTGCTGTCATTATACAATACATTAAGTTTAGATTGCTGAAAATGAAAGCAATGCATGTAAATATGAAATTAATTGCTTCATAAAAATATTTATTTTTCAGAAGAAAGATGAGTAGGAGATTATAAATAACATTTTTATTGTTGTATGCGCTATCTGAAAAGAAGTTATTAGTTTGTGTCAAGAATGATGACAGTCTCCACCCCAGTAAAATGTATGTATAGTATGATGCAAGGAGATGTGTTCATAGTAACTGGGCGGTTGTGTGTAAACTATTTCTGTAACATTTGTTCATAATGATGCCTGAAAATGTATGCAGACATGTTTCTCCTATGGCTAAAAAATATTTTTTTAAATTAAAGGGGTTCTCCAGGAATTAAGAAAATGAAAATACTTAAATATTACTTTATTATAAATATATTCCCAAATACCTTTCATTAGTTATAATGGCTCATTTTGTCTAGGGAGCAATCATCAGGGGAAACAAAATGGCCGCCGTCCTATTAGTGCACACAGAACCTGTCCTAATCAAACAGTAGAACATTTTTTAATCCAGACGAAATAATGATAGATGCGGCACTCACCAGGCTTCTGTTTGCAGCTTTATTATGAAACACTCACATGTGGGGACGCGGATGCCCTGCTCAGTACATGAGAGCGTGCAGCTGCACGCTCTCATGTACTGAGCAGGGCATCCGCGTCCCCACATGTGAGTGTTTCATAATAAAGCTGCAAACAGAAGCCTGGTGAGTGCCGCATCTATCATTATTTCTTCTGGATTAAAAAATACTCTGAGACTATTTATATGCAGAGCACCAACAGGCGGACACACGTGGTGGGAGCAGGGGCAATCGGTTGAAGATTTTTTCTGAGAGAAAAACGCAGTGCCAGTCTCCGAATAATGTCTCTTATTTGAACCAAACAGTAGAACAAGTTACTTCACAACACTGCGGTAAAGAGCTGCCTCATCCTCCTCTCCTACTTGTCAGGGATTATGGTCCTGAATACAGATCATAAGATCTTCCGCTGAATCTCTGTAGGAATGGAGATCATGAGGAGATGTGGCTAATGAGCAGCAGCTCTTGTATGCAGTCTCCATTACCACAGTCTGTCCTGTCCTTTCTCTCTGTCTCCTCATGAACTCCATTCCTACAGAGATTCACCTGAAGATCTGATCACCTGTATTCAGGATCATAATCCCTGAAAAGCAGAGCAGAGAGGAGGATGAGGCAGCTCTTTACCTCAGTGTTGTGAAGTAACTTCTCCTCCTGTGTGATTAGGACAGGTTCTGTGTGTGCTAATAGGACAGCGGCCATTTTGTTTCTCCTAATGATTGCTCCCCAGACAAAACGAGCCATTATAACTAATATAAGGTATTTGGGGATATATTTATAATGAAGTAATATTTAAGTATTTTCATATTCTTAATTCCTGGAGAACCCCTTTAAGGAGGAGCACTATGAGGGGCCCTCTATATACTGGCTCACATGGGGGTCCCTATGATATATATTGGCACACATGGGGGGCACTATGGAGGGGGGTGAGCACTATGGGGGGCCTATATATACTGGCTCACATGGGGGGTACTATATATACATGGAGGAGAACTATGGGGGCCCTATATATACTGGCACACATGGGGGCACTATGGAGAAGGGGCACTATGGTTCATCTACTGGGGCCCTATCATATATACTGGCACACATGGGGGCACTATGGAGGGGGGTGAGCACTATTGGGGCCCTATCTTGTATACTGACACACATGGGGAGCACTATGGAGATGGAGGGGAGAAGAGCACTATGGGGTCATCTACTGGGGCCCTATTTTATATACTGACACACATGGGGGGTACTATGGAGAAGGGCGGAGAGGAGCACTATTGGGGTCATTATATAGGGGCATTACACTGGCACACATTATGGGTGCATTTTATACTGACACATTATATCAGGCACCATGGGGACAAGGGGAGGAGCACTATGGGGGCATTATATAGGAGTATTTTATACTGGCACAAATTATAGAGCACTATGCGGCTCAACAGAGGACACTAAGAGGGTTTTTTGGGCACACAGTAGTGGGCATTGGCACACATAAATGCATTATGGGGACATTGGCTTTACTGGGGGCACTAATTATTTCTATTGGTGGGACTTTGGGGAGCACTATTACTGTGGGGGGATGGGGGGGTCACCCTGTCACAGTATCAGCTTAGCACAGTTATTTTTGGGGAATATTATGGTTACGCTATTAGTGTCAGGGGCACTATTTCCTGGGTGCAGTTATTTTTTAGGGTACTGTGTGCCAATAATTACAGAAGGCGGTAGTATCTGTGTGTAACTAGTATTTACAGGGGGACTGTTTCTGCAGTATAGTTTTAGGGAGCACAGCGAGCACAGTATTGGGGGTGGCAGGATGGGGTGGGAGAATGATGGAAAAGTAGGAAACTAAGATGTGTGTCTGTCAAACTCCGCAGAGAGAAGAGATGGATGAAAGAAGACATCATTGTTGTCTGGTCTGAAAGGAGAAGATGAGGACAGAGAACATCTACATCTAAGAAGATGTCACTGGATGTACAAGGTATGTGGCGCTGTATTAGGCTACTTTCACATCTGAGTTAGTGATTCTGGCAGGCTGGTCCAGCAGAGAACAGCCTGCCAGAATTCACCGGCTCTGGCAATGCTGGATGCAGAATGCCCGCCGGCCCTATTACGTATAATGGGGTCAGGCAGAGATCCGGCCACAATCTGGCAAAAATGCTGAGAATCAGCGGGACATAAACCGCTGCATGCCTGAGTTTGTGTCCGGCCAATTCCTTGGATTCTCTGCCAGATTAGGTGTCTGGAGTGTAGTGCTCCATGTGTGAAAGTAACCTTACCCTGTATGTTTTGTAAGTTTTGTATTGCTGTATGTAATGTTAGTGCACCATAGGTTAGGTTGAGAATTTGGCTTGGGGGGGCTGATGGTCTCCATAGTGAAGCAGGGAGCTCCCCCTGCATGCCACACATGGTGCTGCTGGCTGTGTGAGGAGCTTTGAAAGCCCGGCAAGAGGCCTCCAGCACAGCCAGCAGCTGTGATGTGAGAGCGGGAGCGCGTCCTCAGGGAAGAAGGTAAATATGTGGGTTTTTTTTTTAAAGCTGCAGATTGGAGGCAAAAGGGGGTAACAGAGTGAGGGTCCACAAAAGTGGGCACATTATTAAGGGGGAACCTAATCTGGCATAATTAATTTGAGTGAGGAGGGCACCTAATCTGACATGCGTACTGGGAGGGGGCACCTATGTGGGCATAACTACTGCATACCTCCCAACTTTGGAAATGGACAAAGAGGGACAAATTGTGCAGCGCGCTAAGCGCGCAGCTGCAAATTTTTTCACCACTAGGTCACGCCTCTAACTCTGCCCAAAACATAACTATACACCTAATCCCACTCAGTCCCCTTACTGCCCCACATAGTAATTATTCCCAGTTATGTGCCCCCAGTAATATGCCCAGTTATGTGCCCCCAGTAATATGCCCTGTTATGTGCCCCCAGTAATATGACCAGCTGTGCCCCCCAGTAATATGCCCACATTGTGCCCCCGTAATATGCCCACATTGTGCCCCCCAGTAATATGCCTACATTGTGCCCCCGTAATATGCCCACATTGTGCCCCCCTGTAATACGACCACATTGTGCTCCCCAGTAATGTTGCACTCCCACTAATGTGCCCACATTGTGCTCCCCAGTTTATGCTGTGCCCCCAGTAACATGTCCACATTGTGCCCCCAGTAATATATTGTCCCCCAATAATATGCCCACCTTGTGCCATTCACAGAAAGTTGAAAAAAATAAACACCATAATACTTACCTTCTTCCTAGCAGCATCACCAGCAGGACATCTTCTTCTCCAGTCTTGAGGGGGCGGAGCCAATGCTGACTGACGGTCGGCCCCGCCCCCCACCCAGACCGAAGGTGTGGAGAGCCGCCTGGAGGTACGGAGAGCCTGCAGGTAGGATGGGAGGGAATATGGATGAAGCAGTGAGTCAATGCCAGCTCTCTGCTTCATCACCATTCAGGCAACTGTCTCTGTCTCTTCCTATGGACGAAGGGACTGCTGCCAGAAACCAGGACATATCTCCCCCGTATCGGGACAGCGGGACAGCCACTGTAATCCGGGACAGTCCCGCTGGATCCTGGACGGTTGGGAGGTATGCTACTGGGAGGGGGCACCTATGTGGGCATAACTACTGGGAGGGGGAACATATATGGCCATAACCACTGTGAGGGGACACATACCTGGCCATAACTACTGAAAGAGGGCACATATCTGGCATAACTACTGAAAGGGGGCACATATCTGTCCATAACCACTGTGAGGTGGCACATATCTGGCCATAACCACTGTGAGGGGCACATATCTGGCCATAACCACTGTAAGGGGGCACATATCTGGCCATAACCACTGTGAGGGGGCACATATGTGGGCATAACCACTGTGAGGGGGCACATAATCTGGCAAAACTACTGTGAGGAGGCACATATCTGGAATAACCACTGTGAGGGGGCACATATGTGGGCATAACTACTATAAGGGGCACAATGTGGGTATTAGTGCTGTGTGGTAGCACTTAGGGGAAATGTCCTAGATTACCCTGTCCAGCACAGCGCCCCCTGCTGTGATTTCACAGGTACAGTCACCATCCCTTCCTTATGTGATTATTCTTTTTTTTTCTCTATCACCACAGGGACCTTGTTCTGGATCTAGCGGACATCACGCCGACACCAGCGACACCCTGGTTGAGGTAGGACCAGATTTTATTAGTTAGGACTGGGTGAGTGTAGCCCTGCATTGGGCTTAGTGTAAAAAAAAAAAATTGCTGCTTCTTTATATAAATGGGGGGGGGGGCCTGATCCAAACTTTGCACTGGGGCCCATTTTACTCTAGTTACGCCTCTGCAGACAATAATAGTGATTTCTAGTAATGGAAGTGAGAAAAATGCGGATTGCATATGAAAGGTGTCTGTATTTTGTGAATCCTTGGTTTGTGGACTGTAATCCTGACACAGTCATGTGTACGAGGTCTAATTAAATTCATACATGATAATGTACTAAGACAACGTTCCTTGTTTATTATATACAAGTGAAGTTGCCTAAGTTACTGTAAATTAGTGCACGTACAAAACATACAATGTTCTGCATGAAATACATATAATACTTAGAGATTATGGGGGTATTTTATTAATCTGAATTACAGTACGTCTAAATTTTGAGTATTTCAGGAGCAGATGGCTAAATGTTGCACCGATATCTGCGACTTTTCCCTGCTCAGAAGCTGTCTTACATTTAGAACTGGTACTGGTACATGCCGAAGTTATGGAGACCTGCTCCTCTTCATAACTCTGATGGAACCACCACCAGCTGTGGGCCTTTATTAAGACCAGCCTTAATAAATGTGCCCCTATGTTTAGTGATGAACAAAAAAAAATTGATTCTGCTGCTTTGCCGAATTTCACAAAGGAATTTGATTCATGACAAAATACTCAGTCACGAAGTGCATTCCTTTGTAAGTAGCGGGCACAATGATGGGGAATGGTGATCATGCCGCCCCCATCATTGAATCCCTCAGATGCTGCGTTTACCTTGTCCATTTGCTCGTGGAGAGGCCGTTGTGACCATCTTGATTGAAGACACCGCGCAAAATGTTGCGCGTTGATGTGATGATGTCATCCCACTGGCCAGGAGATGTGAGGTCATCACTGAGATTCGGTATCTTCAATCAAGATGACTACGAATGCCTGTCCACAAGCAAATGGATGAAGTGTATATGGTATTTTTTTGTTTTTTTACCGACATTTCAGGAAAAATAGATTCATTACCACGAAGCGCGAGAAAATTCGGCTTTGAAGCTAATCAAATTTTTCCTGAAATTTGGATCAAAGTCAATTTGACGTCCATGTGACTTAGGGTTAAGTATGAATACATACAAGACTGGTCTAGTTAAGGCCTTGTTCACAATTCAGTGAATCACAGACATGTACAGTCATGGCCAAAAGTTTTGAGAATGACACAAATATTATATATTCACATGATCTGCTGCCCTCTGGTTTTTATGTGTGTTTGTCAGATGTTTTTATCACATGCAGAAATATAATTGCAATCATATTATGAGTAACAAAAGCTTATATTGACAGTTAGAATGAGTTAATGCAGCAAGTCAATATTTGCAGTGTTGACCCTTCTTCTTCAGGACCTCTGCAATTCTCCCTGGCATGCTCTCAATGAACTTCTGGACCAAATCCTGACTGATAGCAGTCCATTCTTGCACAATCAATGCTTGCATTTTGTCAGAATTTGTAGGTTTTTGTTTGTCCACCCGTCTCTTGATGATTGACCACAAGTTCTCAATGGGATTAAGATCTGGGGAGTTTCCAGGCCATGGACCCAAAATCTCTATGTTTTGTTCCCTGAGCCATTTAGTTATCACCTTTGCTTTATGGCAAGGTGCTCCATCATGCTGGAAAAGGCATTGTTGATCGCCAAACTGCTCTTGGACGGTTGGGAGAAGTTGCTCTCGGAGGACATTCTGGTACCATTCTTTATTCATCGCTGTGTTTTTAGGCAAGACTGTGAGAGAGCCGATTCCCTTGGCTAAGAAGCAACCCCACACATGAATGGTTTCAGGATACTTTACAGTTGGCATGAGACAAGACTGGTGGTAGCGCTCACCTCGTCTTCTCCGAATAAGCTGTTTTCCAGATGTCCCAAACAATCGAAAAGGGTATTCATCAGAGAAAATGACTTTACCCCAGTCCTCAGCAGTCCACTCCAAAGTGGCTTCTTTGCTGCCCTCCTTGAGACCAGGCCTTGCTCCAAGAGTCTCCGCCTCACAGTGCGTGCAGATGCACTCACACCTGCCTGCTGCCATTCCTGACCAAGCTCTGCACTGCTGGTAGCCCGATCCCGCAGCTGAAACACTTTTAAGAGACGGTCCTGGCACTTGCTGGTCTTTCTTGGGCGCCCTGGAGCCTTTTTGGCAACAATGGAACCTCTCTCCTTGAAGTTCTTGATGATGCGATAGATTGTTGACTGAGGTGCAATCTTTCTAGCTGCGATACTCTTCCCTGTTAGGCCATTTTTGTGCAGTGCAATGATGACTGCACGTGTTTCTTTAGAGATAACCATGGTTAACAGAAGAGAAACAATGATGCCAAGCACCAGCCTCCTTTTAAAGTGTCCAGTGGTGTCGTTCTTACTTAATCATGACAGATTGATCTCCAGCCCTGTCCTCATCAACACCCACACCTGTGTTAATGGAGCAATCACTGAAACGATGTTAGCTGGTCCTTTTAAGGCAGGGCTGCAATGATGTTGAAATGTGTTTTGGGGGATAAAGTTCATTTTCTAGGCAAATATTGACTTTGCAAGTAATTGCTGTTAAGCTGATCACTCTTTATAACATTCTGGAGTATATGCAAATTGCCATTATAAAAACTGAAGCAGTAGACTTTTGAATTTGTATCATTCTCAAAACTTTTGGCCATGACTGTACTGTCCAGGCTCTCCATGAACAGGACACATGGCTTTTAATGTGTTTGTTCACCGTGGGCCACTGGAAAATTCACTAAGAAATGCAACCCATGCCCATTGAGGTCTATGGGTCCATGAAAAACCACTGACACAACACCGATGATATCAGTGTTCTGTCAGTGATTTTTTTATGGACCATTGGTAGAACATGCTTTGGAAATTAATTTTCACCTGCTTATTGTATTATACTGTTAGTATTATATTGAGAGAGGCGTGACATACCGATGCCTCGGACATACCGATGCCATTTAAACTACTATTGACCGCACCATTTAAAGGGTTAAAGCGCTTCTGCTGATGTGGAACATTACAGCACGAGCCCAGGTGTCATGTGAGAACTGGGCTCCTGCTCTCAGTGCTAAAACTGTAAAAAGGTGACGGCCAAGCTTAAGTCCCATTAGCGACCACTGTAAAAAGGCACATTGGCAGTCACTAATCGGTTAAGCATAAGACCTAAACAAAATATAGATGGAAACATAAACTGTAAAGGCAAGAGAAAATTGTGCCGAGCTATGTAGTGCACCACCAATGGTCAAGGATTCTGTTGAGCACAGAATTCCCTGCAATCCCAGAAGCGTCATGCAGCTTTAGCTGATGATTGGGAATTTATCAGTGTTTTCCTGTATAAATAAGAGCTCTAGGCATTGGTGGGGAAGGGGTGCAACAAGGGACAGTTAAATAGGCACTGTTGTTTTAGCAAACCTTGTATAACTCATTAGTGTAAGGGAATATAAGAAACATTATTTCCCTTGTAGATTACAAGATCTTGCGGGCAGAGTCCTCTCCCCCTCTGTACCAGTCTGTTAATAGGTTCTGGTTTATTGTATTTGTATTTTTATATTAGGTATGTGTAAAACCCCTTTGATGTACGTACAGTGCCATGGAATTAATGTCACTTTCAAATAAATAATGTATTAGTATACACTGTACGGGATAAATATTTTTATATTTTAGTAGTATGGGCATTATCGGATGAGGCAATACCTATGATGTTTATTTTTTTCACTGTTTATTTTTATTCTAAGGAAACGGGGTGATTTGAAAATGTTTTACATTTTTTGTCATACTTTCAAAAACCTTTTTACTTTGTTTTCTGCTTTCTTTACTCCCAAAGGCCTAATATCATGCAATATATCAATGGAAATAAATCCAGTGACAAAGATTCATTATATTGCAATGTAGTGCTTCCACCTGCAGGACGGGATTGGAATATATATACAGTACCTTTAAAAGGCAACAAAGCCTCAGCAAGCTCCGGCCTTTCACAGACAATGAACGGCTCCCTCAATCGCCTCATGGTTTTGTGATCTCAGATGCTGTGGTCACATTTGACCACAGCATCTGAAGGCTTAAAAGCCTGCAATTGCCATTATCAACGATCATTAGCCCTGGGTATGTGCTGTATGAAACTGCAGAAACTTGGCAGCTATGACGTCCGTCACAATCAGGTGATATATTTAAAGACCCAACTTCCGCCGTACAATTAGGGCGGGGTAGGGAAAGGGTTAATGTGTATGGTCAGCTTTAGGTATAGTCAGTATTGTCTATATTTGAATCCCCTAAGGACCAATGACGTACATGTACGTCACTGCTGGCCATGACTTAAGGATCAAGGACGTATGTGTACATCATGCTGATCGGGCGGGTGCAGGAGCTGCGACCACCTGATCAGCGGCAGGGGTTCGGCAATCAATGACAGCCGGACCCCTGCTGCATACGCCAAGGGCGGCGTATTAACCCCTTGTATGCCGCGGTCAAAGCTGACCACAGAATGCACGGGGTTTGCGGAGGGTACACGAAAAACAGACATATTTGGTATTGCCTTGTCAGCTCTATAAAAATATCACATGGCCTAACCCCTCAGGTGAACACCGTAAATAAAATTAAAACTGTGCTAAAAAAAAAACATTTTTTCTCACCTTACATCACTAAAAGTGCAACACTAAGTGATCAAAAAGGCATATGCCCCCAAGACTGTACCAATCTAACCATCACCCCATCCCTCAAAAAATGAGCCCCTACCTAAGACAATTGTCCAAAAAATAAAAAAAAACTATGGTTCTCAGACTATGGACTATGATTTTTTGTTTCAAAAATGATATTATTGTGTAAAACTTAAAGAAATAAAAAAAAGTATACATGTTAGTTATCGTCACGTCCGTAACAACCTGCTCTATAGAGATAGCACATGATCTAACCTGTCAGATAACCGTTGTAAAGAACAAAAAATAAAAATGGTGCCAAAAGTGTAATATAGAGCAACCAAAAATCATATGTACCCTAAAATAGTACCAACAAAACTGCCACCTTATCCTGTAGTTTCTAAAATGGGGTAGCTTTTTGGAGTCTCTACTCTAGGGGTGCATCAGGGGGTCTTCAAATGTGACATGGCAACTTAAAATTATCCCAGTTAAATCTGCCCTCCAAAAACCATATGGCGTTCCTTTCCTTCTGCGCCTGCCGTGTGCCCGTACAGCAGTTTACTATCACAAGTTGGGTGTTTCTGTAAACTACAGAATTAGGATAAAAAATATTGAGCTTTGTTTGGCTGTTGTCCCTTGCTTTGTTACCAGAAACAAATGGATTAAAATGGAAAATCTGCCAGAAAAGTGAAATTCTGAAATTTCACCTACATTTTCCTTTAATTCTTATGGAACACCGAAAGGGTTAACAACGTTTGTAAAATCAGCTTTGAATAACTTGAGGGGTGTAGTTTCTAAAATTGGGTCATTTTTGGGTGGTTTCTATTATGTAAGCCTCACAAAGTGACTTCGGACCTGAACTGGTCCTTAAAAAATGGGTTTTGGAAACTTTCTGAAAAATTTCAAGATTTGTTTCTAAACTTCTAAGCCTTCTAACGTCCCAAAAAATAAAATGTAATTTTCCAAATGATCCAAATATGAAGTAGACATATGGGGAATGTAAAGTAATAACTATTTTTGGAGGTATTACTATGTATTTTAAAATGAGAGAAATTTAAATTTGGAAACTTGCTAATTTTTCAAAATTTTTGGTGAATTTGGTATTTTTTTAATAAATAAAAATGTTGATGATGTAATGAAATGAAATATTTTGACTTAAATTTACCATTGTCATGAAATACAATTTGTGACATGAAAAAAATCTCAGAATGGCCTGGATCAGTAAAAGCATTTTAAAGTTATCATCACATAAAGTGACACAAAAAATAATAAAAGTTTGGACCAACGATATATATATATATATACATTTTTTTCTTTAAGTGCATATCCATAAAGCAGAACTGTAGATATATAAAGGTATGGTTGCACAACATATAATGAACAATAAAGGTAGAAATGAATTCAGATATATGTGGCACTATGCCAACTAAAGATAAAAAAGGAAGTCCTTAGTTACACAGATTTGCAAATGCGTGATCATGCCCACTCACCAATCGTCACGGTAACTTCCTGTGGAGTGGGTTCCTACACTCATCTATGCCTCTGTTCAGACTACATCCAAGTCTTCATGGTTCTGGGCGTGTGGAACCAGCTAAATAGGTATCCTATCAGGAAGTCCTAGGTGAATGGGCGTCGTCAGGTCCAAAAAGAGCATGCTAGGCTCAGTATATAATGATAAAAAATAATAAAAGTTTGGACCAACGATATATATATATATACATTTTTTTCTTTAAGTGCATATCCATAAAGCAGAACTGTAGATATATAAAGGTATGGTTGCACAACATATAATGAACAATAAAGGTAGAAATGAATTCAGATATATGTGGCACTATGCCAACTAAAGATAAAAAAGGAAGTCCTTAGTTACACAGATTTGCAAATGCGTGATCATGCCCACTCACCAATCGTCACGGTAACTTCCTGTGGAGTGGGTTCCTACACTCATCTATGCCTCTGTTCAGACTACATCCAAGTCTCCATGGTTCTGGGCGTGTGGAACCAGCTAAATAGGTATCCTATCAGGAAGTCCTAGGTGAATGGGCGTCGTCAGGTCCAAAAAGAGCATGCTAGGCTCAGTATATAATGATAAAAAATAATAAAAAGTTTGGACCAACGATATATATATATATATACATTTTTTTCTTTAAGTGCATATCCATAAAGCAGAACTGTAGATATATAAAGGTATGGTTGCACAACATATAATGAACAATAAACGGTAGAAATGAATTCAGATATATGTGGCACTATGCCAACTAAAGATAAAAAAGGAAGTCCTTAGTTACACAGATTTGCAAATGCGTGATCATGCCCACTCACCAATCGTCACGGTAACTTCCTGTGGAGTGGGTTCCTACACTCATCTATGCCTCTGTTCAGACTACATCCAAGTCTCCATGGTTCTGGGCGTGTGGAACCAGCTAAATAGGTATCCTATCAGGAAGTCCTAGGTGAATGGGCGTCGTCAGGTCCAAAAAGAGCATGGCTAGGCTCAGTATATAATGATAAAAAATAATAAAAGTTTGGACCAACGATATATATATATATATACATTTTTTTCTTTAAGTGCATATCCATAAAGCAGAACTGTAGATATATAAAGGTATGGTTGCACAACATATAATGAACAATAAAGGTAGAAATGAATTCAGATATATGTGGCACTATGCCAACTAAAGATAAAAAAGGAAGTCCTTAGTTACACAGATTTGCAAATGCGTGATCATGCCCACTCACCAATCGTCACGGTAACTTCCTGTGGAGTGGGTTCCTACACTCATCTATGCCTCTGTTCAGACTACATCCAAGTCTCCATGGTTCTGGGCGTGTGGAACCAGCTAAATAGGTATCCTATCAGGAAGTCCTAGGTGAATGGGCGTCGTCAGGTCCAAAAAGAGCATGCTAGGCTCAGTATATAATGATAAAAAATAATAAAAGTTTGGACCAACGATATATATATATATACATTTTTTTCTTTAAGTGCATATCCATAAAGCAGAACTGTAGATATATAAAGGTATGGTTGCACAACATATAATGAACAATAAAGGTAGAAATGAATTCAGATATATGTGGCACTATGCCAACTAAAGATAAAAAAGGAAGTCCTTAGTTACACAGATTTGCAAATGCGTGATCATGCCCACTCACCAATCGTCACGGTAACTTCCTGTGGAGTGGGTTCCTACACTCATCTATGCCTCTGTTCAGACTACATCCAAGTCTCCATGGTTCTGGGCGTGTGGAACCAGCTAAATAGGTATCCTATCAGGAAGTCCTAGGTGAATGGGCGTCGTCAGGTCCAAAAAGAGCATGCTAGGCTCAGTATATAATGATAAAAAATAATAAAAGTTTGGACCAACGATATATATATATATACATTTTTTTCTTTAAGTGCATATCCATAAAGCAGAACTGTAGATATATAAAGGTATGGTTGCACAACATATAATGAACAATAAAGGTAGAAATGAATTCAGATATATGTGGCACTATGCCAACTAAAGATAAAAAAGGAAGTCCTTAGTTACACAGATTTGCAAATGCGTGATCATGCCCACTCACCAATCGTCACGGTAACTTCCTGTGGAGTGGGTTCCTACACTCATCTATGCCTCTGTTCAGACTACATCCAAGTCTCCATGGTTCTGGGCGTGTGGAACCAGCTAAATAGGTATCCTATCAGGAAGTCCTAGGTGAATGGGCGTCGTCAGGTCCAAAAAGAGCATGCTAGGCTCAGTATATAATGATAAAAAATAATAAAAGTTTGGACCAACGATATATATATATATACATTTTTTTCTTTAAGTGCATATCCATAAAGCAGAACTGTAGATATATAAAGGTATGGTTGCACAACATATAATGAACAATAAAGGTAGAAATGAATTCAGATATATGTGGCACTATGCCAACTAAAGATAAAAAAGGAAGTCCTTAGTTACACAGATTTGCAAATGCGTGATCATGCCCACTCACCAATCGTCACGGTAACTTCCTGTGGAGTGGGTTCCTACACTCATCTATGCCTCTGTTCAGACTACATCCAAGTCTCCATGGTTCTGGGCGTGTGGAACCAGCTAAATAGGTATCCTATCAGGAAGTCCTAGGTGAATGGGCGTCGTCAGGTCCAAAAAGAGCATGCTAGGCTCAGTATATAATGATAAAAAATAATAAAAGTTTGGACCAACGATATATATATATATACATCCTGATAGGATACCTATTTAGCTGGTTCCACACGCCCAGAACCATGGAGACTTGGATGTAGTCTGAACAGAGGCATAGATGAGTGTAGGAACCCACTCCACAGGAAGTTACCGTGACGATTGGTGAGTGGGCATGATCACGCATTTGCAAATCTGTGTAACTAAGGACTTCCTTTTTTATCTTTAGTTGGCATAGTGCCACATATATCTGAATTCATTTCTACCTTTATTGTTCATTATATGTTGTGCAACCATACCTTTATATATCTACAGTTCTGCTTTATGGATATGCACTTAAAGAAAAAAATGTATATATATATATATCGTTGGTCCAAACTTTTATTATTTTTTATCATTATATACTGAGCCTAGCATGCTCTTTTTGGACCTGACGACGCCCATTCACCTAGGACTTCCTGATAGGATACCTATTTAGCTGGTTCCACACGCCCAGAACCATGGAGACTTGGATGTAGTCTGAACAGAGGCATAGATGAGTGTAGGAACCCACTCCACAGGAAGTTACCGTGACGATTGGTGAGTGGGCATGATCACGCATTTGCAAATCTGTGTAACTAAGGACTTCCTTTTTTATCTTTAGTTGGCATAGTGCCACATATATCTGAATTCATTTCTACCTTTATTGTTCATTATATGTTGTGCAACCATACCTTTATATATCTACAGTTCTGCTTTATGGATATGCACTTAAAGAAAAAAATGTATATATATATATATCGTTGGTCCAAACTTTTATTATTTTTTATCATTATATACTGAGCCTAGCATGCTCTTTTTGGACCTGACGACGCCCATTCACCTAGGACTTCCTGATAGGATACCTATTTAGCTGGTTCCACACGCCCAGAACCATGGAGACTTGGATGTAGTCTGAACAGAGGCATAGATGAGTGTAGGAACCCACTCCACAGGAAGTTACCGTGACGATTGGTGAGTGGGCATGATCACGCATTTGCAAATCTGTGTAACTAAGGACTTCCTTTTTTATCTTTAGTTGGCATAGTGCCACATATATCTGAATTCATTTCTACCTTTATTGTTCATTATATGTTGTGCAACCATACCTTTATATATCTACAGTTCTGCTTTATGGATATGCACTTAAAGAAAAAAATGTATATATATATATATATCGTTGGTCCAAACTTTTATTATTTTTTATCATTATATACTGAGCCTAGCATGCTCTTTTTGGACCTGACGACGCCCATTCACCTAGGACTTCCTGATAGGATACCTATTTAGCTGGTTCCACACGCCCAGAACCATGGAGACTTGGATGTAGTCTGAACAGAGGCATAGATGAGTGTAGGAACCCACTCCACAGGAAGTTACCGTGACGATTGGTGAGTGGGCATGATCACGCATTTGCAAATCTGTGTAACTAAGGACTTCCTTTTTTATCTTTAGTTGGCATAGTGCCACATATATCTGAATTCATTTCTACCTTTATTGTTCATTATATGTTGTGCAACCATACCTTTATATATCTACAGTTCTGCTTTATGGATATGCACTTAAAGAAAAAAATGTATATATATATATATCGTTGGTCCAAACTTTTATTATTTTTTATCATTATATACTGAGCCTAGCATGCTCTTTTTGGACCTGACGACGCCCATTCACCTAGGACTTCCTGATAGGATACCTATTTAGCTGGTTCCACACGCCCAGAACCATGGAGACTTGGATGTAGTCTGAACAGAGGCATAGATGAGTGTAGGAACCCACTCCACAGGAAGTTACCGTGACGATTGGTGAGTGGGCATGATCACGCATTTGCAAATCTGTGTAACTAAGGACTTCCTTTTTTATCTTTAGTTGGCATAGTGCCACATATATCTGAATTCATTTCTACCTTTATTGTTCATTATATGTTGTGCAACCATACCACATAAAGTGACACGTCAGAATTTTTTTTTAACAAATCTCTTTTTATTTTGTTTTAAATATTAATAACCTCAAATACAATAAAGACATACTTGTCCAGTAGGTAATATAGTTACAACAATGCAGTATTGACTTGTAGTACAAAGCATGTTCAGTATTACTAAACAAGATAGGTATAGAGGGGGAGGGCAGGTAGGGAAGGGAGGGTAGTGAGGGGAAGTAAGGTAGAAGGGGAAGTGATAGGACGAATAATTGAATAATCAAGGGCCCAGTCCCCAAACTGCAGTAAATGGGGATCTAAACCCTCTACTAGGCAGGTCTAAAATAACATATATACAACAGAGCATAATTCCTCATTTGGCAGCAGTGTAGGTACTTATTCTTCATTAGAATAAGCTATGAAAACAGTTTGAAGGTAAGAGGAAAATGGGGTTATCACAATAATGATACATTCCCTATGAAATAAAACTAATACACAAATTAAAATCAAATCATAATTAAGACCATAGTCGACTGGTGTTTTTGACCACATCCCGGGCACAACTTCTGGTAAGATGAACATAAGGTTAGCGTGAATTAAATAGGAAACAAGAAATATGAAAAAAAAAAAAAAAGCAAAAGGCATACATTAGGCGAATAGTCCGAGTTAGGGGCTGGAAGTTTAGTTTAGTATACAGATGTGTCCACACTTAACTGATCACTTATCTCAACATATCCTGAGATGTGTGTCACGAAATGACGTTATAACTAATTTAGATAAATTGCAGTACAGCGTTCAGACACCAGGTGGCTCATGGTGTTACTAGCTAATACCTGAACTTAATTACAACAGTGAAATTTGGCTGGGTTGCCTGTGTACCTAATCCTAAGGCCTCATTCAGACGACCGTATATTTGCGGGTCCGCATTATTGCGGACCCGCAAATATGCGGGGGCCGCCCGGCGTGTGTTCCGCAGCGCTTGGAACACACACCGTGCGGCCCCATTAAAAATGCCTATACTTGCCTATACACACGGTCGTGTGAACGGGCCCTAACATGTATGATACTGTCTGCTGAGCCAACGTATCTAATTCTGCCATGTGTGATACTGTCTGCTGAGCTGTGTATCTAATCCTATCATACGTGATACTGCACTGCACATCTTCACTGACAGTCAAAACGGACGTTAAAAATGGACCCATTCAATTGGATGGGTGCAGTCTGTCAGTGAAAAACGGACAAGATAGAACATGTTCTATTTTTTTACGTCCATTTTTCACCGTCAAAAAAACTGCCGTGTGAATAACTCCATAGATTAACATTGGTCTTAAAATGGCCATTTGCTGGCCGTTAAAAAAATGTACATTACATGTCCGTTTTTCACTGTCGTGTGCATGTAGCCTTAAGCCTCATTCACACGCCAGTGTTTCACGGACGTGTCCTGTACGTGTTCTCCACGGACAGCACACGTCCCCATTCATTTAAATGTGTGTGTTCAGACATCAGTGTTTCATCACGGTTCGTGGTTCTGTTTTTTTTAGCACGGATGCATGTCCTATCTTGATCCGTGTTCCCGGATCCCTCACGCCTATTATAGTCAATGGGTCCGTGAAAACCACGGATCCCTCATGGATGTCATCCGTGTTGCATCCGTGTTTCACGGATCATTAAGAAGAGATGCTTTGAAAATTATTTTTCAGCTGTTCAGTGTCAGTGAAACACGGATGCAACACGGACGGCAAAACACGGACCCATAGACCCAACACAGATCCTTCACGGACAGCTTCACGGATGCCTCACTGACCACCTGCTCACGGATTTGAGCACGGACACGGACGTGTGAATGAGGCTTTACACAGCGGAAAGAGCAGGGTCCTCCCAGCAGCACAGAGGATTTAAGGAGAGGACTGTGCTGATCTTGTGGAGGTCATAGGGTGAAAGTAACAGAGTGGAAAGAGCAGTGTCCCCAGCAGCACAGAGTATTTCAGGAGAGGAGTTTGCTGATCCTGTGGAGGTCACAGCGTGAGAGTTAGGCTTCTTTCACACGACCGTTATGTTTTGTAGTCAGCAAATTGCAGATCCACAAAAAAAAAAACGGATGACGTCTGTTTGGCATCCGTTTTTTTTGCATATCCATTGTAACAATGCCTATCCTTGTCCGCAAAACGGACAAGAATAGGACATGTTCTATTTTTTTTTTGCGGGCTACGGAAGGGACATACAGATGCGGACAGCACACAGTGTGCTGTCAGTATTTTTTGCGGACCCATAGAAATGAATGGGTCCGCATTTTATCAGCAAAAAATGCGGATCAGAACCCGCAAAATATACTGTCGTGTAAAAGAAGCCTTAGGCCTCTTTCACACGAGCGTCACGGATTAGGTCCAGATGCGTTCAGGAAAACTCGCACCATTTTGCAAGCAAGTTCAGTCAGTTTTGTCTGCGATTGCGTTCAGTTGTTCAGTTTTTTCCGCACGGGTGCGATGCGTTTTGATGCGTTTTTCACGCGCGTGATAAAAAACTGAAGGTTTGCAAACAACATCTCTTAGCAACCATCAGTGAAAAACGCATTGCACCCGCACTTGTTTCTGGATGAAATGCGTTTTTCACTGAAGCCCCATTCCCTTCTATGGAGCCAGGGCTGCGTGAAAAAAACACAGAATATAGAACATGCTGCGTTTTTCACGCAACGCAGAACTGATGCGTGAAAAAAAACGCTCATGTACACACACATTGAAATGAATGGGTCAGGATTCACTGCGGGTGCTATGCGTTCACGTCACGCATTGCACCCGCGCGGAAAACTCGCTCGTGTGAAAGGGGCCTTACACAGTGGAAAAAGCAGGGTCCTCCCAGCAGCACAGAGGATTTCAGGAGAGGACTGTGCTGATCTTGTGGTGGTCACAAGGTGAGAGTTACACAGTGGAAGGAGCAGGGTCCCCAGCAGCACAGAGGATTTCAGGCAAGGAGTGTGCTGATCTTGTGGAGGTTACATGGTGAGAATCGCATAGTGGAAAGAGCAGGGTCCTCCCAGCAGCACAGAGGATTTTAGGAGAAGAGGGAGCGGATCCTGTGGAGGTCACAGGATAAGAGTTACAAAGTGAAAGGAGCAGAGTCCCAGCAGCACAGAGGATTTCAGGAGAGAGTGTGCTGATCTTGTGGAGGTGACAGACTGAGAATTAAATGGGATAGCAGGCTCCTCCCAGCAGCACAGAGGATTTCAGGAAAGGAGTGTGCTGATCTTGTGGGGGTCACAGGCTGAGAGTTAGTGGGATGCTCAGGGTCCCAGCAGCACAGAGTATTTCAGGAGAGGAGTGTACTGAGCTGTGTATATAATCCTACCTTGTGTGATACTGTCTATGAAGTTATTGTATGTATTTGTATAGAGTGTGATACAGGTACAGAGATAAGGAGCTCTCCTTTGTGTACACACACTCCTGTAGCCACTGCTGAGATAAGAGAGGTGGGGGAGGTGCTGCTAAAACTAAAACTGGCTTAACTCTTTTTAACAGAAGAGAGTTTTCTGTCCGGATGTGATGTGTGTAGTGAATAATATTTATTTCTATAGCTCCAACATATTCCTCAGCACTTTACAATTTAGAAGGTTCATGTACGAAACAAAAGATATCACAAAGTTTCCAGCTAATATACAACTGAACCACTTATCTCTGCGTTCAGGAAACTCGCAGCATTGTCTGGATTGTGCAGCTCTCGCCCTATAGAAGTGAATGGCGCTTGCAAGAAAAATGGACGGCATCTGGATACGCATACATATCTATCCTAATTCACACATACGTGGATTTTCACAGACCTTGGCCACTGCATAGTAATACACTCGTACTCGTATGCACTACAGCAGCAACAGAAAGCGCATTGCGTCATAGTAACCAATGACGCCGTGCGCTCATATACTCAGCAAGACGGGTTTTTTCACGGATCCACGTATGTGTGAATTAGGATTAGATATGTATGCGTATCCAGATGCCGTCCATTTTTCTTGCAAGCCCCATTCATTTCTATGGGGTGAGAGCTGCATCAAACACGCACAATACAGACAATGCTACGAGTTTCCTGAATACAGAGATAAGTGACGCTGATTAATAGATAACATTGAAAAGAATGGTCAGGAGTCAGTCTGGAGGTGACGCATTCACGCATTTTTTGTGTCACCCCTACTTGCTCTTGCGAGCAGGGCCTCATTCCTAGTGGTTCAGTTGTATATTAGCTGGTAATTGTGTGATATCTTTTGTTTTGTACATGAACCCTCTGAGTTGTAAAGTGCTGAGGAATATGGTGGAGCTATAGAAATAAATATTATTCACTACACACATCACATCCGGACAGAAAACTCTCTTCTGTTAAAAAGAGTGATGGGGGTCTAAAATACAGCAGCACCTCCCCCACCTCTTATCTCAGCAGTGTGTGTACACAAAGGAGAGCTCCTTATCTCTGTATCACACTCTATACAAATACATACAATAGCTTCATAGACAGTATCACACAAGGTAGGATTAGATACGCAGCTCAGCAGACAGTATCACACATGGTGGGATTATATACACAGCTCAGCACACTCCTCTCCTGAAATACTCAGTGCTGCAGGGACCCTGAGCATCTCACTAACTCTCATCCTCTGACCCCCACAAGATCAGCACTCTCCTTTCCCAAAATACCTTGTGCTGCTGGGAGGACCCTGGTCCTTCCACTATGTAAGGGCTCATGCACACGGCAGTTGTGCATCCGTTCCTTGCATTGGAAACCGCAATTTGAGGTCCCCAATGCAAGAGCAACATCTGTGCGGTGGGCCGGATGGATCGAGACCCTTTCAACTTGAATGGGTTCCGTGATTCGTCCGCACATAAAAAAAAAAAATAAAACGTTCTATTTCTTTTTTTTTTTGTGGTGCAGAGGAACGGACAGAAACACCATGGAAGCACTCTGTAGTGCTTCCATAGCCTTCCGATCCATGCCTCCGTTCCACACCGCACTGTATCTCTGGGATTGCGGACCCATTCAAGTGCCGTATGCATGATCCCTAACTCTCATCCTGTTACCTCCACAAGATCAGCACACTCCTCTGCTGAAATCATCTGTGCTGCTGGGAGGACCCTGCTCTTTCCACTATGTAACTCTCATCCTGTTTCCTTCACAAGATCAGCACACTCCTCTCCTGAAATCCTCTGTGCTGCTGGGTGGACCCTGCTCTTTCCACTATGTAACTTTCATTCTGTGACCCCCACAAGATCAGAACACTTTTCTCTTGAAATCCTCTGTGCTGCTGGGACCCTGCTCTTTCCACTATTTAATTCTCAGTCTGTCACCTCCACAAGATCAGCAAACTTCTCTGCTGAAATCCTCTGTGCTGCTGGGAGGAGCCTACTCTTTCCACTATTTAATTCTCAGCCTGTCACCTCCACAAGATCAGCACACTCTCTCCTGAAATCCTCTGTGCTGCTGGGACCCTGCTCCTCCCACTATGTACTGTAACTCTCATTCTGTGACCTCCACACGATCAGCACACTCTTCTCCTGAAATCCTCTGTGCTGCTGGGACCCTGCCCCTCCCACTATGTAAGTTTCAGCCTGTGACCTCCACAAAATCAGCACACTCCTCTCCTGAAATCCTCTGTGCTGCTGGGACCCTGCTCCTCCCACTATGTAAGTCTCAGCCTGTGACCGCCACACGATCAGCACACTTCAAAGGAGAATACATAAAATACAACCGCACACTGCTGCCAGATAAAGCACAAAATGCCATAATGATATACAGTATTCCAAAGCTCATGCTATACTTGTTTGATAAATAGAGACTCTTGGCAAATATATTTTGTACAAAATTATCTGAGCCCATTCACCGGATCGTCAAGGTGGTCAGCACACTCCTCTCCTGAAATCCTCTGTGCTGCTGGAAGGACCCTGCTCTTTCCACTATTTAATTCTCAGTCTGTCACCTCCACAAGATCAGCACACTCTCTCCTGAAATCCTCTGTGCTGCTGGGACCCTGCTCCTCCCACTATGTAACTCTCAGCCTATGACCTCCACACGATCAGCACACTTCTCTGCTGAAATCCTCTGTGCTGCTGGGACCCTGCTCTTTCCACTATTTAATTCTCAGTCTGTCACCTCCACAAGATCAGCACACTTCTCTGCTGAAATCCTCTGTGCTGCTGGGAGGAGCCTGCTCTTTCCACTATTTAATTCTCAGTCTGTCACCTCCACACGATCAGCACACTTCTCTGCTGAAATCCTCTGTGCTGCTGGGGACCTGCTCCTTCCACTATGTACTATAACTCTCATTCTGTGACCTCCACACGATCAGCACACTCCTCTCCTGAAATCCTCTGTGCTGCTGGGACCCTGCCCCTCCCACTATGTAAGTTTCAGCCTGTGACCTCCACAAAATCAGCACACTCCTCTCCTGAAATCCTCTGTGCTGCTGGGACCCTGCTCCTCCCACTATGTAAGTCTCAGCCTGTGACCTCCACACGATCAGCACACTCCTCTCCTGAAATCCTCTGTGCTGCTGGAAGGACCCTGCTCTTTCCACTATTTAATTCTCAGTCTGTGACCTCCACAAGATCAGCACACTCTTTCCTGAAATCCTCTGTGCTGCTGGGAGGAGCCTGCTCTTTCCACTATTTAATTCTCAGTCTGTCACCTCCACAAGATCAGCACACTCTCTCCTGAAATCCTCTGTGCTGCTGGGACCCTGCTCCTCCCACTATGTACCATAACTCTCATTCTGTGACCTCCACACGATCAGCACACTCCTCTCCTGAAATCCTCTGTGCTGCTGGGACCCTGCTCTTTCCACTATGTAACTCTCATACTGTGACCTCCACAAGATCAGAACACTTTTCTCCTGAAATCCTCTGTGCTGCTAGGACCCTGCTCCTCCCACTATGTACCGTAACTCTCATTCTGTGACCTCCACAAGATCAGAACACTTTTCTCCTGGAATCCTCTGTGCTGCTAGGACCCTGCTCCTCCCACTATGTAACTCTAAGCCCGTGTCCGCCACAAGTTCAGCACGCTCCTCTCCTGAAATCCTCTGTGCTGCTGGGAGGACCCTGCTCTTTCCACTATTTAATTCTCAGTCTCTCACCTCCACAAGATCAGCACACTCTCTCCTGAAATCCTCTGTGCTGCTGGGACCCTGCTCCTCCCACTATGTAACTCTCAGCCTGTGACCTCCACACAATCAGCACACTTCTCTGCTGAAATCCTCTGTGCTGCTAGGACCCTGCTCTTTCCACTATTTAATTCTCAGTCTGTCACCTCCACAAGATCAGCACACTCTCTCCTGAAATCCTCTGTGCTGCTGGGACTTTGTTCCTCCCACTATGTAACTCTCAGCCTGTGACCTTCACACGATCAGCACACTTCTCTGCTGAAATCCTCTGTGCTGCTGGGGACCTGCTCCTTCCGCTATGTACCGTAACTCTCATTCTGTGACTTCCACACGATCAGCACACTCCTCTCCTGAAATCCTCTGTGCTGCTGGGAGGACCCTGCTCTGTCCACTATTTAATTCTCAGCCTGTGACCTCCACACGATCAGCACACTTCTCTGCTGAAGTCCTCTGTGCTGTTGGGACCCTGATCCTCCAACTATGTAACTCTCAGCCTGTGACTTCCACACGATCAGCACACTCCTCTCCTGAAATCCTCTGTGCTGCTGGGAGGACCCTGCTCTTTCCACTTTTTAATTCTCAGTCTGTGGCCTCCACAAGATCAGCACACTCCTGTCCTGAAATCCTCTGTGCTGCTGGGACCCTGCTCCTCCAACTATGTAATTCTCAGCCTGTGACCTTCACAAGATCAACACACTCCTCTCCTTAAATCCTCTGTGCTGCTGGGGACCCTCTCACATCTGAAGCCAGCTGCTCTAAACAAAAGAAAAAGCAGCTGAGCAATCAGCTAAATGTGGAACACTCACCGCCCAGTGGTTGTGACGTGTATTGCAGTTTTTTTAGAGTTTAGTTACAATCTCGCGATATCATGTTGTTTTGCTATCAGGACAAAACTGACACCACTCTGAGTTTGGAGATAAGTTAAGTGTGGACGCATCTGTAACTCTGGATCATTAATATGAGCTTGGCAACTTGACCAGATGAACACCTTTATCCAGATGTTGATTAGTTAGTGGTTGGATGAATGTTTTCTGAGGATTGAGGAAACTTTTTCCAAGGAGGCCATAGTTTTATAAATTGTGAATGTCGTCTGGTTGCCCAGCTAGCCAGTTCCTCAAGGAGGTATATTTGGTCGAACTTATTTTGCCACTGAGTAATACTCGGGGCAGTGCGGCTAAGCCGGATCATGGGGATCACAAGTCTTGCGGCCTGGACTAGCATTGTGGGGAGGTCTAAGGTCGCTGGTCACCAGGTGTTAGAGGGCAACCAAAGCAGTACAGAAGTCGGAGTTAACTCAATAGGTGCGTTGCATATTTTATTGATAATTGTTTCTACTTCTGACCAGTAGGGCTTGATTCTAGGACAGTACCAGAACAAGTGACCCAAAGTACCTCCCTCTTGAGAGCATTTCCAGCATGCATCTGAACTACTCAAGTTCATCTGCTGCAGTTTGTAGGGATCATTATACCAACATGTCATGGTTTTGTAAGAATGCTCTTGGATTCTTACACATCTAGAAAAGCCATGTGACTGGAGGTGAATCTGGGCCACCTCAGATTCTTAGAAGTTTGTGTTAAAATCCTTTTCCCAAGATCTAATATAAGCTGGTGTACCTAGAGTTGGTTGGGAGGAGATAGCCTTGTATATTAGAGAAATGGTATGCCGAGGCATCTTATCTGTACATGCTAGTTTTTCAAACCAAGTGCTATCAACCCTGGTAGTATATTTTGAAAGTAGAGATGTGCAAGATTGTTTAAACTCGAACTCCTCTAGAAAATTACATTTGCCAACTAGATGGGTAAAAATGGTAGATATGTCAGTATTGGAGTTTAGATCATCTAGAAGTTTTGTAATGGTGGTGTTTTTAAGTAGAGACCAGATTTGAGCTGAGTCTCGAGCAGTAGATTGAGGTGGGTTGGAGAATAATGGTATGTTTGATTGAAGGGATCGCACTATGTGAGACACACCCTTAGTTAAACCTTCAGGTATATTTTGTGATGGTGGCTTCAAGAGCCTGTTTTGGAAGAGGTGATCCGTGGGCAAGGGCCTGACACCATCTGGTTATATGTGGGATATGGGTAGGGAGGAGTTTTTTGTAGTAGCCTATTGGTAACCCATCTGGCCCGGGAGCTTTACCAAGAGGCATTGATCTAATAATCTTTTCTACCTCCATATGGATTATAGGAGATAAAAGGGATGTGGTTTCCGTTTCAGATATGGTGGGGAGATTTAGTCTAGATAAGAAGTCCTCTATCTTGGTTCTATCTTGAGTGGCGTGTATATCTTTATGAGTGAGCGGACCTTGGGTGTTTTGGGACAGATTATACAAGTTGGTATAGAACGTGCAGAATTCATTGGCTATATCTCCTGTGAAGGAAAGGAGTTTTCCTGTGGGGTTTTTAATATGTCTAATGAATTGTGAATCTTTACGCTTCTTTAATAAGTGGGTCATAACTCTGTTGCCTTTGTGACCATGAGCGTAATACTTATATTTGGTATATTGATAAGCTTTAGCGCGTTTAACATTTAGGTGTTCTTTAAGTTGGCGTCTTAGGGAAAGGAGTTCATCGAGTACTTTTTTAGATTTGGATCTTTTTTTGTTGTGTTTCTAATAGAGAGATTTGAGTAAGAAGAGAGTTTAACTAGAGATGAGCGAGCACTAAAATGCTCGGGTGCTCGTTATTAGAGTCGAACTTTTCCCGATGCTCGGGTGCTCGTTTCGAGTAACGAACCCCATTGAAGTCAATGGGAGACTCGAGCATTTTTTGCTGGGGACCAAGGCTCTGCCTAGGGAAGGCTGGGTGAAAACCTGGAAACCTCAGAAAATGATGGAAACACCACGGAAATGGACAGGAAACAGCAGGGGCAGCATGCATGGATGCCTCTGAGGCTGCCTAATCCCACCGTTACCCCAAATTCTCAGGCAACAGCCTGGTGGTTACCCTCATGGCAATTGTGCTCACCCAGACCAAGAAAGGCGAGGCAAATACCCATCACATGTTAGGGAAGCACCCAACTAGGTGCAACGAAGGTCCATCACCGCCTGCAGGTGACACCACTGCTCATGCTGGCACTGCAACTGAAATCAAGTTTAGTATCTGTTCTTAAAAGTTGCTGTGGCTGTTGGATGTATAGTGGTGAGCATAGCTGCTTCCCAAGCATCTAAAAAATAAATCAGTACAATATCTAATACGTCCCCCTACCCGGGTAAATTGTTTGGAGAGAGGGCCTGTAGGTGGGGGGGAAGGAGGTTTCGCTGGAAGAGCCAGAGGAGTGCCCCCTGGGCTAGCGTGTGTGGTGATGACAACAGCCAGAATGGATTTGGAGAAACTGTTGCATCAAACGGTATGGTATCGGTTCTTCTCAGTTTAATACTGTATACGTCTCCTATCTTGGGACCTTATATTTTATGGATTTTTCCACCACGGAAAACGGAAAAAGAGCTTGCTCTGGCCAGGGGAGTGTCTTTCCCACTGCAGCTAAGGGGAAGTGTCCATGCGCTGCCTATCACAGGTCAGGAGGCAATTAAAAGAAGAAAAAAAAAACATCAGTACAATATCTAATACATCCCCTATCCGGGTAAATTGTTTGTAGAGAGGGCCTGTAGGTGGGGGGCAGGCTGGGGGGAAGGAGGTTTCGCTGGAAGAGCCAGAGGAGTGCCCCCTGGGCTAGCGTGTGTGGTGGTGACAACAGCTGGGTGTAGTTAGAATGACTACGCAGGACCCCAACTTAAAAATTTAGCATCAACCGGTACAGTCGTAAATTATGAGATTGATCAAGTGTGGTATGTCTTCTATGTATACTACTCAGTTTAATACCGTATATGGCAGCTATCTGGAAAAATAGTTTGTAGAGAGAGAGAGAGAAAGATAGGACAAAGAAGTAAATTGTTTGGAGAGAGGGCCGGTAGGTGGGGTGGCAGGCTGGGGGGAAGGAGGTTTCGCTGGAAGAGCCAGAGGAGTGCCCCCTGGGCTAGCGTGTGTGGTGGTGATAACAGCCGGATGTAGTTAGAATGACAACGCAGGACCCCAAATTAAAAATTTAGCATCAACCGGTACAATTGTCAATTATGAGCTACATCAAGTGTGGCATGACTTTTAAATGGATATTGCATGTGGTCACGTACTCCCTGGAACCCCATAGTCACCCCTTCCCTGATGTGATAGCCCAGAACATTCTCTGCCCCAATTCGCAAGACCTTTTGCTGTTTCCGTGTGCTGACAGTGGGGATTTACCAGTGTTGTCTGAGGAGGTGGTGGACAATGGCGAGACACAGGTGTCGGGGGGTGAGGTAGTTGTATGGGAAGCAAGTTACAGTGGGGACTCCTTGGGGGGGATTTCTCAGGATGGGACAGATTCAACTTGGGTGGATCAGGCACTGGAACAGATGAATTTTTTGGGGGGTTTATTTAACTTTTATTTAGCAAAAATAACCACAGAGATATTTATTCGTTATCTTCTCTGCGCAGTCTGGCTTAGGGGTTCGTCACTTTGATGGCGAGCTGTGCCGCTCTCTCCACAATGGTCTGTAGGTTCTTAGATGGAGACTTTGTCGGCGATTTCAGTACAGAAGGACTTGTTGCTCATCAACAGAACCTCGACCTCCTTGACATTGTGGACAAGGAATTTGCGGGTGGACCAGGAATTTGCGGAACCCTGTGGGCAGCATGTGTTTGGTCTTCTACTTGCTACCGTATCCAATGTTGTGCGATATAAATACTCAAGTAATATTATTTTTCACACCTATCCCAAAAATAAAAATGTATGCAGTTTGCGCAAATAAAACTGGAAACTGGAACTGGAGAGAGGGCCTGTAGGTGGGGGGGGGCAGGCTGGGGGGAAGGAGGTTGAGCTGGAAAAGCCAGGGGAGTGCCCCCTGGGCTAGCGTGTGTGGTGGTGACAACAGCCGGGTGTAGTTAGAATGACGACGCAGGACCCCAACTTAAAAATTTAGCATCAACCGGTACAATTGTCAATTATGAGCTACATCAAGTGTGGCATGACTTTTAAATGGATATTGCATGTGGTCACGTACTCCCTGGAACCCCATAGTCACCCCTTCCCTGATGTGCTAGCCCAGAACATTCTCTGCCCCAATTCGCAAGACCTTTTGCTGTTTCCGTGTGCTGACAGTGGGGACTTACCAGTATTGTCTGAGGAGGTGGTGGACAATGGCGAGACACAGGTGTCGGGGGGTGAGGTAGTTGTATGGGAAGCAAGTTACAGTGGGGACTCCTTGGGGGGGAATTTCTCAGGATGGGACAGATTCAACTTGGGTGGATCAGGCACAGGAACAGATTCATTTTTTGGGGGGGTTTATTTAACTTTTATTTAGCAAAAATAACTACAGAGATATTTATTCGTTATCTTCTCTGCGCAGTCTGGCTTAGGGGTTCGTCACTTTGATGGCGAGCTGTGCCACTCTCTCCACAATGGTTTGTAGGTTCTTAGATAGAGACTTTGTCGGCGATTTCAGTACAGAAGGACTTGTTGCTCATCAACAGAACCTCGACCTCCTTGACATTGTGGACAAGGAATTTGCGGGTGGACCAGGAATTTGCGGAACCCTGTGGGCAGCATGTGTTTGGTCTTCTACTTGCTACCGTATCCAATATTGGGCAATATAGATTCGCAATATTATTTTTCACACCTATCCCAAAAATAAAAATGTATGCAGTTTGCGCAAATAAAACTGGAAACTGGAATTGGAGAGAGGGCCTGTAGGTGGACCTCCGGAAAAATTGTTTGGACAGAGGGCCTGTAGGTGGAACTCCGGAAAAATTGTTTGGAGAGAGGGCCTGTAGGTGGACCTCCGGAAAAAATGTTTGAAGAGAGGGCCTGTAGGTGGACCTCCGGAAAAATTGTTTGAAGAGAGGGCCTGTAGGTGGACCTCCGGAAAAATTGTTTGAAGAGAGGGCCTGTAGGTGGACCTCCGGAAAAATTGTTTGAAGAGAGGGCCTGTAGGTGAACCTCCGGAAAAATTGTTTGAAGAGAGGGCCTGTAGGGGGCCCTCCTGAAAAATTGTGCTAAAAGAGTGCCAGTTGGACCTCTAAAAAATGGCGTTTTTTGGGTCAGCGTTAGGCAAAGACGATATGTAGGAGGAGGAGGAGTAGGAGGAGGAGTAGGAGGAGGAGTAGAGAAGAGGAATCGGATACATAAGTTATTTAAATCTTTAGCTGCTTTCCCCCGGAGGAGATTTGAATTCTGGTGAAATCCAGGCTTTGTTCATTTTAATAAGCGTCAGCCTGTCAGCGCTGTCAGTTGACAGGCGTGTACGCTCATCGGTGATGACGCCACCAGCTGCACTGAATACCCGCTCTGACAGCACGCTAGCGGCAGGGCAGGCCAGCACCTCCAAAGCGTACAGTGCCAGTTCAGGCCACGTGTCCAGCTTTGAAACCCAGTAGTTGTATGGAGCAGAGTGATCGCTCCGGACGTTGGTATGGTCAGCTAGGTACTCCCTCACCATCTTTCTGTACAGCTCCCCCCTACTCTGCCTAGACTGGGGACAGGTGACAGTGTCTTGCTGGGGTGACATAAAAGTGGCAAAGGCCTTGGAGAGCGTTCCCCTGCCAGTGCTGGTCAAGCTGCCTGCTCGCCTCCTCTCCCCCGCTAATTGGCTCACAGAACCATGCCCTCTGCCGCTAGTGGCGTCAGATGGGAAGAATTGTTTCAGCTTGTGCACCAGGGCCTGTTGATATCTATTCACTCTCATACTCCTTTCCTCTGCAGGGATGAGAGTGGAAAGGTTCTGCTTGTACCGTGGGTCCAGGAGAGTGAACACCCAGTAATCGGTGTTTGAAAAAATTCTTCTAACGCGAGGGTCACGGGATAGGCAGCCTAACATGAAGTCTGCCATGTGTGACAGAGTCCCAACACGTAAGAATTCCCTCTCCTCACTGGCCTGACTCTCCATTTCCTCCTCCTCCTCCTCCTCCTCCAAGTCCTCCTCTTCAGCCCATACATGCTCAAGAGTTAAGGACTGAGCACTGGTACCCTCTACTGTCTCGCCGACATTCTCCTCCTCTTCCTCCTCATCCTCATCCCCCTCCTCCGATACGTGCTGAGAAACAGAACGGAAGGTGCTCTGGCTATCAAGCGACGTATCTTCCTCCACCGTCTCTTGTGACAAGCGCAAAGCATCCGACTTGATGCTGAGCAGTGAGTTTTTCAACAGGCAAAGCAGCGGGATGGTGAGGCTGATAATGGCGGCATCGCCGCTGACCATCTGTGTTGACTCCTCAAAGTTGCTCAACACCTGGCAGATATCAGACATCCACGTCCACTCCTCATTGTAGACTTGAGGAATCTGAGAGACCTGACTACCAGTTCTGGTGGAAGATGACATCTGGCAGTCTACAATCGCTCTGCGCTGCTGGTAAACTCTGGATAACATGTTTAATGTGGAATTCCATCTTGTGGGCACGTCGCACAACAGTCGGTGAGCGGGCAGTTGTAGGCGGCGCTGCGCTGCCCTGAGAGTGGCAGCATCTGTGTTCGACTTGCGGAAATGCGCACAGATGCGGCGCACCTTGGTGAGCAAATCAGACAGATTGGGGTATGTCTTGAGGAACCGCTGAACTATTAGATTGAACACGTGGGCCAGGCATGGCACATGTGTCAGTCTGCCGAGTTGCAGAGCCGCCACCAGGTTACGCCCGTTGTCACACACAACCATGCCTGGCTTGAGGTTCAGCGGTGCCAGCCACAGATCGGTCTGCGCCGTGATGCCCTGTAACAGCTCTTGGGCGGTGTGCCTTTTGTCACCTAAGCTCAGCAGTTTGAGCACCGCCTGCTGGTGCTTACCCACGGCACTGCTGCTGCGCCTAGAGCTACCGACTGAAGGCGCCATGCCCACGGATGGTAATTTGGTGGCGGATGAGGAGAAGGAGGGGTCGGAGGAGGAGGAGGCATAGTACGTCTGAGAGACAGTGACCGAGGTAGGCCCCGCAATCCTCGGTGTGGGCAGTACATGAGCGGCCCCAGGGTCATTCTCGGTCCCAGCCTCCACCAAGTTAACCCAATGTGCCGTCAGTGAGATATAGTGTCCCTGCCTGGCAGCACTTGTCCACGTGTCCGTGGTTAGGTGGACCTTCTCAGAAACAGCGTTGGTCAGAGCACGGATGATGTTCTCTGACACGTGCTGGTGTAGGGCTGGGACGGCACATCGGGAAAAATAGTGGCGGCTGGGGACGGAATACCGAGGGGCAGCCACCGCCATGAGATTGCGAAAGGCCTCGGTCTCTACCAGCCTATAGGGCAGCATCTCCAGGCTAAGCAATTTGGAGATGTGGACGTTGAGGGCTTGGGCATGTGGGTGGGGGGAACTGTATTTCCTCTTGCGTTCCAGCGTCTGCTGTAAAGACAGCTGAACGCTGCGCTGGGACACGTTGGTGGACACTGTGGAGGATCGTAGAGGCGAAGGTGTGGTTTTCCGGCGGGAGGCACTCGTGCCGGGGTCCTGGGCAGGGGGTTGACTAGCAGAGGCAGCGAGTGATGCAGGGGATGACTAGCAGAGGCAGCGAGTGACACAGGGGAAGGAGCAGTGGTGTGACCCACAGGAGGTGGTGAACGGCCTTGGTTCCATTGAGTGGGGTGTTTAGCACTCATATGCCTGCGCATGCTGGTGGTGGTTAGGCTAGTAGTGGTGGCACCCCTGCTGATCCTGGTGTGGCACAGGTTGCACACCACAGTCCGTCGGTCATCCTCACTTTCTTTAAAGAACCTCCAGACTTGCGAACATCTAGGCCTCGCCACGGGAGCTTCACTACGTGAAACCGTTGCTGCTGATGCACCAGCTCTGGCCCTGCTTCTCCCTCTGGCCACACCACTGCCTCTTACAACCTGTTCTGGTGCAGCACTCGCCTCCGCCTCAGAAGCACTGTCTTCACTCGGCATATCAACCCAGCTTGGGTCAGTCACCTCGTCATCCTCCGATTCCTCAGTCTGCTCCCCCCTCGGAATTCCTCCCCTTACAACAACTTCACCACTGTCTGACAACCGTGTCTCCTCATCGTCCGACACCTCTTTACAAACTTCTTCCACTAACTCAACATTGTCATTATCATCATCATCACCCACAGACTGCGACAGTTGGAAAACTTGGGCATCGGGAAAGAGGTCAGCAGCAACCTGAGAAGTGGTTTGTGACTCTGGGAAGGGTCCAGAAAACAGTTCCTGAGAGTATGCCGGATCGCATTCCAAATTTTCCTGGGAGGGGGCAGACTGGGGGGAAGGAGGTTGAGGTGGAGGAGCCAGAGGAGTGCTCCCTTGGGTAACGTGGGTGGACTGCGTGGAAGACTGACTGGCGGACAAATTACTTGAAGCATTATCCGCAATCCACGAGATCAGCTGTTCGCACTGTTGTGGTTTCAACAGTCCTCTACCACGTGTCCCTGTAAGTTGAGACATGAAGCTAGGGAGTGTAGCTCTGCGGCGTTCCCCTGCTCCCTCATCAGCAGGTACTGTCTCACCCTGCCCAGGACCACGGCCTTTGCCCCCTGCAGTAATTGACTGCCCACGCCCTCGTCCTCGAACCTTAGCCCTGGGGTTCCACATTTTCTGTATATAATTGTATTATATAAAAAAAATAAAATAAATGGGCCTGGTGTACTGAAACCCACAAACTTGTTCAGTCTGGTTTAATTTTGTGACGTACAGAAAGTGTCACCTGGACAGTATATACCGTTTGGAGTGAGTATGCTGAACTGTGTCACACAGAAAGGTTACACGCAGCTGTGTGAAATGGATTTGTATCACTCAGCTAAAACAACAAAAAACGAATTTTTTTTCTATATTTTTTTTTTAATATTTTTTTCTTTTAGTTTTGTTTTTTTGGGAACGTGACGTGCAGAAACTATCGTAGAGCTGACTGACACCCTACTGACGGTAGCTATTTAGACTGCGACCCAGACAAATGTCGCACAGAGATTTTTAGGATCAAGCTATATATACGTGACAGGTAGCAGGTGACTTGGTTGTATTCGGTGACATACAGAAAGTGTCACCTGGACAGAAAATAGTGAGTGTACTGAACTGTGACACACAGAATGGTTCCACACTGCTGTGTGCAATGGATTTGTATCACTGAGATATAACATAAAAAAAAGGGGGTTATATATGGCGATAGCTGCACTACTAGTGCCAGCCAGCCAAGTGACAAAAAAAAAAAAAAAGTCTTCTAGCCCTTAGAAGGGCTGTTGGGTTCTTTGTGGGTGATCCCTGCCTAACAGACAACTAAATGCAGGCCCTAACACTGTCCCTGAAAGGCAGCAGCTCTATCCCTAACGACATCCAGACGGCATCTGAGCCGAGCACCGCGGCCAGTCGGTAGTATATTCCAGGGTCACCTGATCAGGCCAGCCAACCCCTGCTATCGACATGTAAGGGCCCCACGTGATGCTGGGTGGTACGCAGAGTCTCCTGGCTTGTGATTGGCTGTGTTTTTAGGCGCCAAAAAAGCACGATGCGGAAGTTGCCATTTCCTCGAGCATGGCGAGATACTCGTTCGAGCAGTGAGCACTTACAAGTACCCTAATGCTCGAACGAGCACCAAGCTCGGACGAGTATGCTCGCTCATCGCTAAGTTTAACATTTTTTGTCTGTCTTTTTTGATCTTAGAACCTAGAGCTATGAGCTCTCCCCTTATAAAGGCTTTATGTGCTTCCCATACAATAGTTTGTGAGGTATCTTCAGGTTTATTGTCTTGGAAATATAGAGACAGTTTGTGCGTAATATTGGAAAGATTCTTCTCGTTATCTAATAATGACTCATTTAATCTCCATTGCCAGATTCTGGCTGGGATGTCTCTAAGGCTCCATTCACACGTCCTGTTTTTCTTTCCTGATTCGATCCTGATCCTGATCTGGACCCATTCATTTCAATGGGTCCTGAAAAAATCAGGATCGAATCAGGAAAGAAAAACAGGACGTGTGAATGGAGCATAAAGGATATAGCTGTTGTGACAGGCACATGGTCTGATATGGCAATTTGACCAATTGATGAGCTGCGTAGGGCCTCTATTTGTCACTCAGAGAGACGAATATAGTCTAGCCTCTGGAATGACTGATGAACTGCTGAGAAAAAGGTGTAGACTTTAGTGGAGGTATTTAAGGAGTGCCATGTGTCTGTAAGCTGTGCATCTCTTATGATTTTTTGAATACCTCCTATTGACCTAAATGATTGTGCAGATGAGCCTGTCAATGTATCAATAAGGGGGTTTAGGGCTACATTCAGATCACCTCCAATGATTCTCATCAGCTTGGCAAAATCTTTAAATTTTGTTAGTGTGGTTTTAAGCCATTTGTGTTGGCGTGTAAATCATTGTGTGGCCATTTTTACCTTTTATGAAGAGGTATCTACCTTCTGGATCTCTTTGAATCAAATCCATCTGAAACGTTACATGTTTCGAAAAGGCTATGCTGACTCCCCTTGCAGCAAAGGAATAAGTGGAGTGGTACAGTACCATTGCGAAAAGACAGAGGTTGGTAAAGTAGAATCCTGTTGGTCTTAATGTGGGTTTCCTGCAAGAAACAAACGTCAGTTTTGTGTTTTTTCAGTAAGGTTATTACTTGAGATCTCTTTTGTGGAGTAAGAAAGCCCCTAACGTTAAAGGTGGTTACATTCAACAATGCCATTTTAAAACACGGATGCATAAATCTTCTAGAATAATGTACTTAGTTGTTGCCCAGGATGTGGTACATGCAAAGACAATATGACAATTTATAATAAGGGAAATAAGATTAAACGACTAATCAATAAGTATTGTAGTGCATGACTTGGGAAAAAAAGAGAGAGAAAAATAAGTAATACAGCTGTAGAGAAAAGGGCAATACCTGAGGCCCAATTGAAAATAGAGGATGTGATAACCAGGGACGAAGTAAGAATTCCATCCTAACCTGGCATCACATTCCCGTGCATCTAACATGGGTATATGCATATTTAAAAGTTACTGATGAACAAAATAAACAGGAGATGGGTGCCACTGAGTTTGATGTAATCTTGAGTGGAATTTCTCAGATGGGATATGGCGTCCATTGAAATGCTTGACATGTCGGGGGGGGGGGGTATTAACTAACAGGTAACGGTCAGTCTCAGCCGAAATATTCAAGGGTAATAATCAGGAACCATAGTCCAAAACACAGGGAACCCGGAGGGGGTTCTTTAAGGAGATGACCCAAATAACGTCTCTAAAGCAGGCACATAGTGGGAAATAGCAGTTCGCCAATCTCTCCTTTCATCCGTGTGGTAGTATTAAAGGAGTATGTAATGTCTAACCTTTTAAGGATCGATCAAGGAGCATGTAGTAGTAAGGTGTTTGTACTTATCTGAGAGACGCAGAATTTCTGCTGTTTGGCCTGTTTTCGGGTCCTCCAGGCTTGAACTAAACATGAAGCATTTGTCTCTGATGGAGAGATTATTCGATGCATCTTTTGCTACGAGGTGACTTGTGTGGCAGCAGTGGTAATTTATTCAGAGAAATGTCGACAGGTAGCGATGAGTCGATTTGCAATGGCATGACATCCAGGATGGATCAGGCCGCAGGGAGATCTGACGGGGACCTGATTGTGCAGCGTCTTCCATCTTTGCTAAATGTAATCCAGAAGGGGAATAACCACCGGTATGGCGTTTTTTGGCTGCAAACGTAATCTGTGAGTGGTTTCAGAGCCCTCCTTTTTGTTAGGGTAGAAGGAGCTATAGTTGTAGCAGCTCTTGCGCTCACAGCAGAATCGCGTGAGCGCAGAGCGATATCGCTTCATTCATAAAATGAAGGTGTAGTTACATGTAACCACCACCAGATGGCGCATGGAACTACAGTTTGCAAGTAAATGGAAGTGTCACGCTTGCGGTGACACTTGCATTAACAATTGGTCAGTCAGATTTGACTGACCAATGGCAGAGTTCAGCGCAGCTCCGATCTCCTTGAGGATATCGGGGCTGCGCTGCTGTTTTAATACCACCCCCCTCCTCAACATTAAAGCATTGGTGGCGCAGTGCGCCCCCCCAACCCCCCCAGTATAATAAATATTGGTGGCAGTGGCCATAGGCGCCCCCCCCCCCTTCATTGGTGGTGCAGTGGGGATCGGAGCCCAGCGATTACATCCGGGCTCTGATCCGTTACCATGGCAACCTAACTCCTCCGGCTTGCCATGGTATACTGTACGTTCATAAACATTGGTGGCGCAGTGCGCCCCCCTCCCAGTGTTAAAACACTGGTGGCACAGTGCCCCCAACCCCCCCCAACCCCCCCCAGTACAATAAACATTGTAACAGTTACCATGGCAACCAGGATGCTGCTTTTTTTTTTTTTCATAAATAATTAAATAATTTTAAAAATGTTGTGGGGTCCCCCCCTTTTTTCCTTCTCCAGCCAGATACAACCAGCAGCGGCAGCCTGGCACTACCAGGGTGGGAAGGGGCACGGTTATTGGCCCTTCCCAGCCTAACAGTACCAGCCTGCAGCAGCCCCAGAACCGGACCCTCAATTTTTCACGTCTGTAGATAGCCGTTATTACTAAAACTGCAATGTTGTAAAAAAAAAGCAAACACACTTATAAAATATTTTATTGAAATAAACACTCCCCCCGATCCCTGTTTGACCATTTTATTTAAAAAATATAAAAGCGGGTCCGACGTAATCCAACGAATCCGAAGTAGTCCTTAGCATTCACGATCCTGAAAAACAGAAACAAAAACAAAAACAGAAACAAAAACAAACAAACAAACACAAACCACTTACCTCCTCCTCTGGCTTCTTCTCCTCAGCAGCTGAGCCTCTTCCTTCTTCTGCTTCTCCTCAGGCTTGTGCTGCTGCTGCTCCTCAACCTTCTGGTGCTGGACAAGGGCCGCTTCTTCACCTGCAGCACAAGCCTGAAGAGAAGCAAAAAAAGTACACATGTCAAAAAAGCCATTTTTTGTCACCTTACATCACAAAAAGTGTAATACAAAGCGATCAAAAAGGAGTATGCCCTCCCATAATAGTACCAATCTAACCGTCACCTCATCCCGCAAACAAGTAGCCCTTACCTGAGACAATCGGCTAAAAAATTAAAAAAACTACAGCTCTCAGACTATGGAGACACTAAAAAATCATTTTTTTTTTGTTTCAAACAGGATATTATTGTGTAAAACTTAAATAAATAAAAAAAGTACACATGTTGGGTATCACCACATCCGTATCAACCTGTTCTACAAAAATCTCACATGGCCTGACCCCTCAGCTGAAAAAAGTAAAAAAAAATTAAAAACGGTGTAAAGAAAAGCCATTTTTTGTCACCTTACATCACAAAATGTGTAATACAAAGCGATCAACTACTGTACTCTGCTGTGTAAATGTACTGAATACAGTACGTATAGAGGCTGCAGTAACCCCCCAACCCCCCCACATGCTCCATCTATTGTTCGTTTACAAAGGGACTAAAAAACACTTTGTTTACTGTAGATGGGGTGTAGCAGCACTGTATAACTGGAAACCAGCAGAACAAAGGCTCTTTGTTCTGCTCGTTTCATGTTACACAGTTTGTAAAAGAATATTATAATGGGTTGGGGGGTTACTGCAGCCTCCATACATACTGTATTCAGTACATTTACCCAGCAGAGTAGTTGATCGCTTTGTATTACACATTTTGTGATGTAAGGTGACAAAAAATGGCTTTTTTTACGTTTTTTATTTATTTAAGTTTTACACAATAATATCCTTTTTGAAACCCCAAAAAATCACGGATTAGTGTCTCCATAGTGTGAGAGCTGTAGTTTCTTTATTTTTTGGGCGATTGTCTCAGGTAGGGGCTACTTTTTTGCGGGATGAGGTGACGGTTAGATAGGTACTGTATGGGGGCAGCCACAAGGAGACATTATACTGTATGGGGGCAGCCACAAGGAGACGTTATACTGTATGGGGCAGCCACAGGGAGATGTTCTACTGTATGGGGCAGCCACAAGGAGACATTATACTGTATGCGGGCAGCCACAAGGAGATGTTATACTGTATGGGGCAGCCACAGGGAGATGTTCTACTGTATGGGGCAGCCACAAGAAGACGTTATACTGTATGGGGCAGCCACAAGGAGACGTTATACTGTATGCGGGCAGCCACAAGGAGAAGTTATACTGTATGGGGCAGCCACAAGGAGATGTTATACTGTATGGGGGCAGCCAAAAGGAGAATTATACTGTATGGGGGCAGCCAGGGGTGTCAGGAAGAGCCGGGTACCCGCAGGACCGGACCTTCTAAATTGAGGGTCCGGTTCTGGGGAAGCTGTAGGCTGGTACTGTTAGGCTGGGAAGGGCGAATAACCGTGTCCCTTCCCACCCTGGTAGTGCCAGGCTGCCGCTGCTGGTTGTATCTGGCTGGAGAAGAAAAAAAAAGGGGGGACCCCACACCACAAAAAGCAGTGTCCTGGTTGCCATGGTAACAGATCGGAGCCCAGCGATTACACTGCTGGGCTCCGATCCCCACTGCACCACCAATGAAGGGGGGGGGCGCCTGTGGCCACTGCCACCAATGCTTATTGTACTGGGGGGGGAGGGCGCTCTGCGCCACCAATGTTTTAATACTTGGGGGGAATACTTGGGGGGGAGGCGCACTGCGCCACCAATGTTTATTATACTGGGAGGGGGTTGGGGGGAGGGCACACACTGCACCATCAATGTTTATTATACTGGGGGAGGGGGGTGGGGGAGAGGACGCACTTCTTAAAATAGCAGCGCAGCCCCGATATCCTCAAGGAGATCGGAGCTGCGCTGAACTCTGCCATTGGTCAGTCAAATCTGACTGATCAATCGTAAATGCAAGTGTCACCGCAAGCGTGACACTTGCACTTAATTGCAAACTGTAGTTCCATGCGCCATCTGTTGGTGGTTACATGTAACTACACTTTCATTTCTTGCATTGCGCTTCTGGATTCCCGATTCGTTAGCAACAAATCGCGAATCCAGTGACCGCAAACTCTACTACATCTGTATATCTTGAAAAAGAAGTATTTGTGCTTCTCTGGCCGCCTGCAATATGGCGGCTGTATCTTTGAAACTAAGAGGTCCGCATATGATGTCCCTCGGAGGTTCGTCCTGCTTGGGTGGTGGTCGGAGAGCCCTGTGAATACGTTCTATAACAATAGTTCGTGCCCTATCTTCTCCCAGGTGGTTTGTGAACAATTCCATGGCAGTAGATTGTAGTTCTGTTTGCTGGACTGACTCTGGTAGTCTTTTAAGTCTAATATTTCTGCGTCTACTGCGGTTCTCACAAACAACGCTATAATGCCAAACAAAGAAAAAGAGGGCACACTAATTCATAATGCGTTAGGGTGCTGGTCGCGGTTTTGAATAATACATCATCCAATGCTAAAAAAAAGACAATACCGCATGATATGACCGCACATCTGAGTAAAATACTATTTATTGAAAAATGCACCACATATACTTTAAAAATTGTATACAATGAAAAAACAATGTGAGGACTGATATGTATAAATAAGAAAGAATACCACCAATATTAAGAATCTATATAGAAAATATCACATCAAAATACATAAGTGCACAGGTATATTCAAAGTACTCATCTGTTGTAATAGTGAGACAGCATGTTGTCCAGGTATAACACCCCACGCGTATCGCCGGTCTCACCAGCTTCCTCAAGGGTAATGACATGCAATGAGGTGTGTCAGTATATATATATATATATATATATATATATATATATATATATATATATATACATACATATATATATATATATATATATATATATACAGTGGCGTAGCTATAGGGGTCGCAGCGGTCGCAGGTGCGACCGGGCCCCTAAGCCAGGGGGGCCCCGAGGGCCCCCCTTGCCACTTGCAGGGCCGCACCGCCAATTAGCCGGGTGCGGTGCGGCCCTGCGGACAGTTGCGGGCGGCGGTGGGGCAGAGGGAGATGAGCGCTTCCATTGTGGAAGCGCTCATCTCCATAGTCATCTGTATCGCCGTCCTCAGGACGGCGATACAGATGCCTGTATTCTACTGCGGGGCAGGGGAGGGAGAGGCGTCTCCCCTGCCCGTTCCTCTGATAGGCTGCAGGCACTGGGCCTGCAGCCTATCAGAGGCCGGCTCAGGCGGCGCGATGACGTCATCGCGCCGCCTGAGCCGTACAGCGCGGGACACAGGCCGGAAGAGGCCTGCATCGCATCGCTGACAGCTCCATGGAGGTAAGTATTAGTGTTTATTTTTTTATTGTAGCACGGACCGGAGCTCTATTGGGGGACATGGGGGCATTTTTACTAGCACATGGGGGGCACTGGGGGCACTTTTACTGTCACATGGGGCATTTTTACTGGCACTGGGGGCACTTTTACTGTCAAATGGGGCATTTTTACTGGCACATGGGGGCACTGGGGGCATTTTTACTGGCACATGGGGGCATATTACTGGCACTGGGGCATTTTTACTGGCACATGGGGGCACTTTTACTGGCACATGGGGGCATTTTTACTGGCACATGGGGGCACTGGGTGCAAATTACTGGCACTTGGGGCATTTTTATTGGTACTGGGGGCACTTTTACTGGCACATGGGGGCACTGGGGGCATTTTACTGGCACATGGGGCACTGGGGGCATTTTTACTGGCACATGGGGGAATTTTTACTGGCACATGGGGGCACTGGGGGCATATTACTGGCACATGGGGGCATTTTTACTGGCACATGGGGGCATTTTTACTGGCACATGGGGGCACTGGGGGCATATTACTGGCACTGGGGGCATTTTTACTGGTACTGGGGGCACTTTTACTGGCACATGGGGGCACTTGGGGCATTTTACTGGCACATGGGGGCACTGGGGGCATTTTTACTGGCACTGGGGGCATTCTTACTGGCACATGGGGGCACTGGGGGCATTTTTACTGGCACATGGGGGCACTGGGAGCATTTTACTGGCACTGGGGGCATTTTTTACTTGCACATGGGGGCACTGGGAGCATTTTACTGGCACTGGGGGCATTTTTTACTTGCACATGGGGGCACTGGGAGCATTTTACTGGCCCTGGGGGCATTTTTACTGGCACATGGGACACGAGGGCATTTTTACTGGCACTGGGGCCATTTTTACTGGCACATGGGGGCATTGGGGACATTTCTTACTGGCACATGGGGGCAATGGGAGGCATTTCTTACTGGCACTTGGGGGCATTTTTCTGGCACATGGGGCATTTCTTACTGGCACATTGAAAGCATTATTACTTCTGGGGCACAGTGGGGACATTAGTACTGTTGGGGGCACTATTACTAACAAGTGCACTCTGGCAGAGAATTATTAGTTGGGACTTTGGGGGCACCCTGGCACAGTATCAGCGCAGTTATTTCTGGGGGACGTTATGTTCACACTATTACTGTCAGGGGCACTATTTGCTGGGCGCAGTTATTTTAGGACACTGTGCCAATAATTATTGAAGGGCACTCTCTGTGTGGTACTAGTGGCACAGTACTGGGGGTGGTAGGATGATTTGTCCAGAAGATGGGAGGATGATGGAAAAGTAGTAAACTAAGATTTTTTTCTGTCTAACTGCAGAGATGAGAAATGGCTGAAAAATGGCGCCTGGTCTGAAAGGAGAAGATGAGGAAAGAGAAGATCTACATCAGAGGAGACGTCACTGGATGTACGAGGTATGAGGCGCTGTATTATACTGGATGTAAGAGGTATGGGGCGCTGTATTAGGCTACATTCACAGGAACATTGTGTTTTGCAGTCTGCAAATTGCGGATCCGCAAAAAAAGGATGATGTTCTGTATGGCATCCGTTTTTTTTGCAGATCCACTGTAACAATTCCTATCCTTGTCCCCAAAACGGACAAAAATAGGAATGGACATACAGATGCGGACAGCACACAGTGCTCATTTAAGTGAATGGGTCGTGTGAATGTAGCCTTACCCTGTATGTTCTGTAGTGATACACGTAATGTTAGGAGGTTAGGTTAGGGTGAGAATTTGGCATGGAAGGGGGTTTCAATTTTTGACTTGGCCGGCAGAAAAGCTAGGTGCACCAGCGCTGGAGGAAGGGGGGGGGGGCCCAAGCTGAACTCTTGCACCAGGGCCCATGAGCCTTTAGCTACGCCCCTGTGTATATATATATATATATATATATATATATATATATATATATATACTACTAAATCAAGCAAAGCAAAATCACCTGTAGTGCCCTAGAGGTCATGAGGGGTGGAGACAAGGGGAGGCAAATGCATTACTGTGATCCATACGCCTGAACAAACCCCCGCCACTAAGCATACGCTACCGGATATTGCGTATGCATAGCGTGCCGACGTATCACCCAGTGTGTGTCACGATGCATACCAAACAGCCGGAGTTTCCGATGGTACTTGTGTACCAACGTGCGTTCCAGGAGCCTGGACGTGTCACGCACTGGGGTCCATATGGAGGAAAGGAAAATAAATCAATAAATAAGTAAATAATTAAATAAAGAGGATGTGGGGGGGGGGGCTTGTATAAAGAGGGGGTGAATGAACAAAAATTAGCAATAAAAACCTTTGTATTATGATAAAAACAAGATATCTGAATAATAACACCAGAAAATATGTGAAAAAATATATATGCGAAAAAAAAAAAAGAACAAGGGATAAGTAAATAAGCAAGTAAGTGCATACTCAAATTCATGCGAGACAAAGATGAATGAAATATACCCTATTCAATTATATATGTGCACATATATAGACGAGGAACCATCAATCAGATGGTTCCTCCCCAAAACATTAAACCATAAAAGTAGTATAAAAAATAGTGTGGTTTAATGTTTTGGGGAGGAACCATCTGATTCCTGGACAACATGCTGTCTCACTATTACAACAGATGAGTACTTTGAATGTACCTGTGCACTTATGTATTTTGATGTGATATTTTCTATATAGATTCTTAATATTGGTGGTATTTTTTCTTATTTAAACATATCAGTGCTGCGGTGTATGTGTGTCCCATTGTGGACTTCATGGCCCTGATTTATCACACCTTCACTCCAGAATTCTGTCTTCAAAAAGTCGCACGATAGGGCTTTTGCGACTTTTTTGCGACTTTTTTGCGACTTTTTGCATGTGTACACAACTCACTCCAGTTTGTAATATGGGTGGAAAAGTGGGTGTGGTTAGCCATGTTAATGAGTTTCACTCCAGATTTATCATTGCGACTTTTTAAAAAAAGTCGCAAAATAGTCGCAATCTCACTCCAGGAGGAGGGTGGAGTAGGAAAAGTGGAGTAGCTTCTCTAGACAGAAGTGTTAGGTTTAAGGACAAGCCACATTTATCAAACAACCTGTGACGTTTGATAAATGTGGCAGAAAGTACTCCAACACAGACTGAAGCAAAACTGACTTCAAATATTTTCCTAGTGATAAATTCCCCCCCATGTGTTGTCCTGGTTTGTGTGGAACTTATCATGGTTTCCTCACATTGTTTTTTCATTGTATACAATTTTTAAAGTGTATGTGGTGTGTTTTTCAATAAATAGTATTTTACTCAGATGTGCGGTCATATCATGCGGTATTGTCTTTTTTTTGGCATTGGATACTGTGGTTCTCTTGATCCTCTATGAGGAGGTAGGCATTATTGAGGCCCCATTACTTGGACGACTGCTGTGTTGTGCGTAGTAATAAGGCCCTAGTTGCTTTCTAATGATTCTACCCTGTGGCCCAATGCCCTCATATCTTGCCTTAGGTCTGCTTCCTCGTCCAAGGCAGGTGCGCTTGCCTGCGACGCCATTTTGTCCATGCGCACTGGAGAGACCGCAAACTTTTTCCTCAGAAAACAGTCCATTTCTACTTGACTCTTTTTCTGTCTAGGGGTAGCTGGGGCCTCCCCTAGTCTTCATTTGCCTATTTTGACCATTTTGGATAAACCCCAACAGCTGTGGTTATAAAAGCACAGGTCTGTGAAGTGGGAGCTCTAGCTCAGACCTCCATGCAGCTCAGCTGTTAGGCTCTGCCCCTGACACATGTCAGAATTGCTAAAAATGGCCTGGTCCTTAAGGTGAAAACTGGCAGGGTCCTGAAGGAGTTAATGAAGCAAGCAAATGTATTCTTCTGTATGGGAACATTTTGAAATGTGTTCACATCAGGGTCCAGCTCATATCTTTTTAGAGCATATGATGCTTGAAAGTTTGTTTTAAAGCCTCATTCACAAGTCAGTGTTTTGGTCAATGATTTCCATCAGTGACTGTGAGCCAAAACCAGGGTTGGAGCCTCACAAAGATAAGATATAAGGGAAAGATCTGCACCTGTCATGTGTCTAGACCCCCAACTGGACACTGATGTGTGAATAAGGTGTTACTGTAGCATGTCCTATCGCAAAATTTTTATTTTTATTGTTTTAATACCTTATTGAATATCAAAAAGATTGAAATATATTAAAATCAATTTTACAAAAATTCCAGTCCCTAAATACAGTATTCAATATAAAATGCTTTCAAAAATAAATAATTTACCCAACTAGAGATGAGCGAACATGCTCGTTCGAGCATTAGGGTATTCGCATATGCTCGCTACCCGGACGATGGCAACTTCCTCTTCCTGCATGTTAGCCGCCTTTTTTCAGCCAATCAACATGCAGGAGAATCTTTGGTACCTCCTAGCATCACGTGGGGCCCCTACAAGTCGATAGCAGGGATTGGCTGGCCAGATCAGATGACCTGGGAATATAAGAATCTGGTCCCGCGCTGCTCGCGTCATAAGCCGTCTGCATGAGATTAGGGATAAAGCTGCTGTCTGTCAGGGAGAGTGTTAGGGCTTGAATTTAGTTGTTGATTAGGCAGGAATCATCCACAAAGAACCCAACGCTCCTTCTAAGGGCTACAACGACATTTTTTTTTTTGTCCTCCTCTCGGCTGCTGGCTGGGACTTGTAGTGCAGCTACCGCCATCTTGGCTGCACACTGTGCACAGCGACTGGTGGAAGAAAGGGGACAGCACATGATCCACACAGACCCCAATGAAATTTCCCAAAGTCCTCTCAGTACTCATTTTGTCAGTGAACAATTTGAGGTGTGCGATACACTAGCCGCAGTCTAGAGAATACGTTTTTTCACTCAATTATATAAACTACAGTCTAGTGAACAATTGTGAGGTGTGCGGTCCACTAGCCGCAGTCTAGAGAATACGTTTTTTTCACTCAATTATATAAACTACAGTCCAGTGAACAATTGTGAGGTGTGCGGTCCACTAGCCACAGTCTAGAGAATACGTTTTTTTCACTCAATTATATAAACTACAGTCCAGTGAACAATTGTGAGGTGTGCGATACACTAGCCGCAGTCTAGAAAATACATTTTTTTCACTCAATTATATAAACTACAGTACAGTGAACAATTGTGAGGTGTGCTGTACAGCAGCGTCAGTCTATAAAATATGTATTTTCTCGCAGTTATATGTATTACAGTCCAGTGAAAAATGGAGTGCTTTGTGGTAAAATAGCCGCCATATAAAGACTATGTTTTTTTTCTCAGTTATATAAACTACAGTCCAGTGAACAATTGTGAGGTGTGCTGTACAGCAGCGTCAGTCTATAAAATATGTATTTTCTCGCAGTTATATGTATTACAGTCCAGTGAAAAATGGAGTGCTTTGCGGTAAAATAGCCGCCATATAAAGACTATGTTTTTTTTCTCAGTTATATGTACTACAGTCCAGTGAACAATTGTGAGGTGTGCGATACAGTAGCCACAGTCTAGAGAATAATTTTTTTCACTCAATTACATTAACTACAGTCCAGTGAACAATTGTGAGGTGTGCGATACAGTAGCCGCAGTCTAGAGAATATGTTTTTATTCTCAGTTATATAAACTACAGTCCAGTGATCAATTTTGAGGTGTGCTGTACAGCAGCGTCAGTCTATAAAATACGTATTTTCTCGCAGTTATATGTATTACAGTCCAGTGAAAAATGGAGTGCTTTGCGGTAAAATAGCCGCCATATAAAGACTGTTTTTTTGCTCAGTTATATAAACTACAGTCCAGTGAACAATTGTGAGGTGTGCGATACAGTAGCCGCAGTCTAGAGAATATTTTTTTTTCACTCAATTACATAAACTACAGTCCAGTGAACAATTGTGAGGTGTGCGATACACTAGCCGCAGTCTAGAGAATAATTTTTTCACTCAATTACATAAACTACAGTCCAGTGAACAATTGTGAGGTGTGCGATACACTAGCCGCAGTCTAGAGAATACATTTTTATTCTCAGTTATATAAACTACAGTCCAGTGAACAATTGTGAGGTGTGCTGTACAGCAGCGTCAGTCTATAAAATACGTATTTTCTCTCAGTTATATGTATTACAGTCCAGTGAAAAATGGAGTGCTTTGCGGTAAAATAGCTGCCATATAAAGACTGTTTTTTTGCTCAGTTATATAAACTACAGTCCAGTGAACAATTGTGAGGTGTGCGATACAGTAGCCGCAGTCTAGAGAATATTTTTTTTTCACTCAATTACATAAACTACAGTCCAGTGAACAATTGTGAGGTGTGCGATACACTAGCCGCAGTCTAGAGAATAATTTTTTCACTCAATTACATAAACTACAGTCCAGTGAACAATTGTGAGGTGTGCGATACACTAGCCGCAGTCTAGAGAATACATTTTTATTCTCAGTTATATAAACTACAGTCCAGTGAACAATTGTGAGGTGTGCTGTACAGCAGCGTCAGTCTATAAAATACGTATTTTCTCTCAGTTATATGTATTACAGTCCAGTGAAAAATGGAGTGCTTTGCGGTAAAATAGCTGCCATATAAAGACTATGTTTTTTTTCTCAGTTATATGTACTACAGTCCATTGAAAAATGTAGTGGTTTGCGGTAAAATAGCCGCAGTCTAAAAATTCCTTTTTTTCTCTCAGTTATATATACTACAGTGCAGTGAACAATTCTGTCGTGTGCGGTATAGTAGCCGCACTCTAGTGTTGACACCAACAAGTGACCAAGTTAGTTGAGGTAGCAGGTGAAGCACATAAAATTTTACACTGACACAGCATGGCGGTGACAACAGAGTGACCAAGTTACACTCAGGTAGTAGGTGAAGCACATAAAATTTTACACTGACACAGCATGGCGGTGACACCACCAATGCCTTGGTCAGACTGAGATTGCAGTCAAATGGCTGTAGGTGAGCCTCCCAAAAATTTGTTTTGGAGTATCTGAAGTTGACCCTCTTAAAAAATTGTTTTGGAGTGTCTGTAGTTGACCCTCCTGTAAAATTGTTTTTGGAGTGTCTGTAGTTGACCCTCCTATAAAATTGTTCTTGATTGTCTGTAGTTGACGCTACTAAAAAATTTATTGGAGAGAGGGCCTGTAGGTGGCCCTCCATAAACATTGTTTGTATAGAGCGCCATTTGGCCCTCAGAAACATTGCCTGTTGGCTCAGCGTTTGTGTAAGAAGAGAAGGAGGAGGAGAGGAGAAGAGAGGATACATAAAGAATCTTCATGTTGAGCTGCTTTCCCCCGCTGGAGATTTGCTTTCCGGTGAAATCCAGGCTTTATTCATTTCAATAATATGTGTCCAGCTGTGCAACCCAGTAGTTGTATGGAGCAGAGTGATCACGCAGGATGTTGGTATGGTCACCTAGGTACTCCCTCACCATCTTTCTGAACAGCTCCCCCCCTACTGGGGGACGGGTGATCCAGTCTTGCTGGGGTGCCATAAAACTTGCATAGTCTTTGGAGAGTGTTCCCCTTCCAGTGCTTGACAAGCTGCCTGCTCCCCTCCTCTCACCCGCAAGTTGGCCAACAGAACTACATCCTCTGCCGCTAGCGGTGTCAGATGGGAAGGATAGTTTCAGCTTGTGCACTAGGGACTGTTGATATTGATTCACTCTCATACTCCTTTCCTCTACAGGAATGAGAGTGGAAAAGTTCTGCTTGTACCTGGGGTCCAGTAGGGTGAACACCCAGTAATTGGTGTTGTCTAAACAACTTCTAACACAAGGGTCACGGGAAAGGCAGCCTAACATGAAGTCTGCCATGTGCGCCAGAGTCCCAACACGCAATAATCTCCTCAATAGGCTGACTCTCCATTTCCTCCTCCTCCTCCTCCAACTCCTCCTCTTCAGCCCATACACGCTCAACAGATAAGAAGGAATGAGCATAGGTACCCTCTTTAGTCTCGCCAACAGTCTCCTTCTCTTCCTTCTCTTCCTCCTCGTCCTCCTCCTCCTCTAATACGTGCTGAGAAACAGACCTGAGGTTGGTCTGGCTATCAAGCAATGTATCTTCTTCCCCCATCTCCTGTGACAAGAGCAAAGCCTCTGACTTCATGCTGAGCAGTGACTTTTTCAGCAGACAAAGCAGCGGGATGGTGACGCTGATAATGGCGACATCGCCGCTGACCATCTGTGTTGACTCCTCAAAGTTGCTTAACATCTGACAGATATCAGACATCCACGTCCACTCCTCATTGTACACTTGAAGAAGCTGACTAACCTGACTACCAGTTCTTGTGGAAGTTGTCATCTGGCAGACTAGAATTGCTCTTCGCTGCTGGTAAACCCTGGCTAACATGTGTAATGTGCACTGCCCTGAGAATGGCAGCATCTGTGGTTGACTTGCGGAAATGTGCACAGATGCGTCGCACCTTGGTGAGCAAATCAGACAAATTGGGGTAGGTCTTGAGGAACCGCTGAACCACAAGATTGAACACGTGGGCCAGGCAGGTTTTATATGCAGTGTTTATATGGGTTGTTGTTACTTTGGGAAATAGTATTGGTGTATAATGGCACATGTGTGAGCCTGCCGAGTTGCAGAGCAGCCACCAGGTTACGCCCGTTGTCACACACAACCATGCCTGGTTTGAATTTCAGCGGCACCAGCCAAAGATCGGTCTGCGCCGTGATGCCCTGTAACAGCTCTTGGGCGGTGTGCCTCTTGTCACCTAAGCTCAGCAGTTTCAGCACCGCCTGTTGGCGCTTATCCACGGCAGTGCTGCTGGGCCTAGAGCTACCGACTGAAGGCGCCGTGCTCACAGAGGAGGAGGAGGGGTTGGAGGAAGAGGCATAATAAGTCTGAGAAACCATGACCGAGGTAGGCCCCGCAATCCTTGGTGTGGTCATTACATGAGCGGCCCCAGGGTCAGACTCGATCCCAGCCTCCACCAAGTTAACCCAATGTGCCGTCAGGGAGATATAGTGTCCCTGCCCGCCAGCACTTGTCCACGTGTCCGTGGTTAGGTGGACCTTCTCAGTAACCGCGTTGGTCAGGGCATGGATGATGTTCTCTGACACGTGCTGGTGTAGGGCTGGGATGGCACATCGTGAAAAATAGTGGGGGACCAAGTACCGAGGGACAGCCACCGCCATCAGGTTGCGGAAAGCCTCAGTCTCTACTAGTCTATATCGCAGCATCTCCAGGCTCAGCAGTTTTAAAATGTGGACATTTAGGGCTTGTGCATGTGGGTGGGTGGGTGAATTGTATTTGCGTTTGCGCTTGCGCTCCAATGTCTGATGCAAAGACAGCTGAAGGCTGCGCTGGGACACATTGGTGTAGGGTGTGGAGGATCGTGGAGGTGAAGGGGTGGTTGTAGGGCGGGAGGCGCTCGTGCCGGGGTCCTGGGCGGGGGGTTGACTCGCTGAGCCAGCATGTGACAAAGGGGTAGGAGCAGTGGTGTGATACGCAGGAGGTGAACGGCCTTGGTTCCATTGAGTCGTGTGTTTAGCACTCATATGCCTGCGCATGCTGGTAGTGGTTAGGCTGGTAGTGGTGGCTCCCCTGCTGATCCTGGTGTGGCACAGGTTGCACACCACAGTCCGTCGGTCATCCTCACATTCTTTAAAAAACCTCCAGACTTGCGAACATCTAGGCCTCGGCACGGGAGCTTCACTCCGTGAAACAGTTGCTGATCTACTTGCTCTGGCCCTGCTTCTCCCTCTGGCCACCCCACTGCCTCTTCCAACCTGTTCTGGTGCTGCACTTGCCTCCCCCTCAGAAGCACTGTCTTGACTAGGCTTACCAACCCAGCTCGGAGTCACCTCATCATCCACCTGCTCTTCCTCCGATTCCTCACTCTGCTCCCCCCTCGGACTTACTGCCCTGACAACAACGTCAATGTCTGACAACCGTGTCTCATCATCATCATCCGACACCTCTTGACGCACTACTTGCACTAAGTCCACACTCTCATCACCCACAGACTGCGAAAGTTCTAAATTTTGGGCATCGGGACAGAGCAACTGCTCAGGTTGCTGTTGAGCAGTGGTTTGTGTCTTTGGGTAGGGTCCTGAAAAGACTTCCTGTGAGTATGCCGGATCTGAATCCATATTTTCCATGGGAGGGGTGTTGAGGGGTTAATAGTGAGCAAGTCTGTCTATCTGTATGTATGTATCTTTCTCTCTCTTTTTTCACATGCTGGCCAGCAAACCTTTGTCTCTGCCCACTATCATTTCCACAGACAAACTAGCTCAGTATTCCCCACCACCAAACACACAGCATTACCAGCTACTTACCTGCAGGAGACTAAACCTGAGGAGAGGGTGTGCTGGGTTTATATAGGGTGCTGCTAATTATTGCCAGGTGAGGCAAAGCTGCAGCCAAACCTAGTGGGTTTATGTTCTTATGTTATGTTTGGTATAATTTGGTAAAATGTATATAGATTGTAAGCTCCTTTTTTATTTTAAAAGGAGACAGCTAGAATGCTTTGTGTTTTATGTAGTTTAATGTATGATTTATGTGCAATATTTCTGTTTTAAACCAAATGCATGTTCCTTTAAGACTGATGGATTCTGGGAACTGGTAAATTGTATATATAAGTGCACTTGTATGTAGGTGGAGGGATCTTCAGTTCAGACTGGATGAGCTGAGAGCTGGGGTGCTACTTGATCCTAAGGTAGCTGCAACTTAACCCCTTATTCTCCTGAACTTTGTTTTTGTTAATTTGTTTTGTTTTTGCTCAAAAATAAACCTGAGCTTATTTTGCCAAGACCTGAGTGAGGACTGTTTCTAACGGCAACGACTCCCACACCCCAACAAGGGGCAGGCTGGGGGGAAGGAGGTTGAGCTGGAGGAGCCAGAGGTCTACTCCTTGGCTAAAGTGGGTGGACTGTGTGGAAGACTGGGTGGTGGATAAATTACTTGGACACATTATCCGCTATCCACGTCATCACCTGTTCGCACTGTTGTGGTTTCAATAGTGGTGTACCACGTGACCTTGTAAGTTGCGAGATGAAGCTAGGGAGCGAAACTCTGCGGCGTTCCACTGCTCCCTCATCAGTAGGTACTGTGTCACCCTGCCCAGGACCACGGCCTCTGCCCCCCTACATCACTTGGACGCCCACGTCCTCGACCCTTAGCCCTTGGGTTCAACATTTTGTGTAATCACTAAACTGTCGAATTAATATCTGAGGCCACAAACGTATTCTCTAGACTGCGGATAGTGTACCACACACCACAGAATTTTTCACTGGACTGTATTAAATGTATCTGAGAGAAAAAACGTATTCTCTAGACTGCCGCTAGTATAACGCACACCACACAATTTTTCACTGCACTGTAGGATATATGAATGAGAGAAAAAAATGTATATTTTCTAGACTCCGGCTAGTGTGCAGCACACAACAGAATTTTGCACTGCACTGTATAATTTATAACCGAGACGAAAAACGTATATTTTCTACACTCCGGCTAGTGTGCAGCACACGACAGAATTTTTCACTGCACTGTAGTATATATAACTGAGAGAAAAAACGTAGTCTTTAGATGGCGGCTATTGTACCGCAAATCACTCAATTTTTCACTACACTGTATGATATATAACTGAGAGAAAAAACTTATATTTTCTACGCTCCGGCTACTGTGCAGCACACGACAGAATATTTCACTGCGCTGTAGGATATCTAATTGAGAGAAAAAACGTATACCCTAGACTGACGCTACTGTACAGCACACAACATAATTGTTCACTGGACTGTAGTATATATAACTGAGAGAAAAAACATATTCCCAAGACTGCACTACAGATCCCAGCAAGCCAAGGTACAGCAGCAGCAAAAATGAGTACTGAGAGGACTTTGGGCAATTTCTTTTGGGTCTGTGTGGACCACGTGCTGTCCCTTCTGCCACCAGTCGCTGTGCACAGCGTGTGTGCACTACAAGTCCCAGCCAGCAGCCGAGAGGAGGCCAAAAAAAAAGGTCGTTGTAGCCCTTAGAAGGACCGTTGGGTTCTTTGTGGGTGATTCCTGCCTAACCAAAATCTAAATTGAGGCCCTGACAGTGTGCAGCCAAGATGGCGGTTGCTGCACTACAAGTCCCAGCCAGCAGCCAGGACGAGGCCAAAAAAAAAGGTTGTTGTAGCCCTTAGAAGGAGCGTTGGGTTCTTTGTGGATGATTCCTGCCTAACCACATTCTAATTTCACACCTTAACAGTGTGCAGCCAAGATAGCGGTCGCTGCACTACAAGTCGCAGCCAGAAGGAGGCAAAAAAAAAATGTCATTGTAGCCCTTAGAAGGAGCGTTGGGTTCTTTGTGGATGATTCCTGCCTAACCACATTCTAATTTCACGCCCTAACAGTGTGCAGCCAAGATGGCGGTCGCTGCACTACAAGTCCCAGCCAGCAGCCAGGAGGAGGCCAAAAAAAATGTCGTTGTAGTGCAGTGTCCCACATATGTGTGTAAAAGGGACACAGCAAACTGTTTATGACTATGTATTTATAGTAGCCATGTCATTGTAAAACCCTTGTCTATTTTGTATATGATATAAGAACCTCTATGGCTGAGTACTGCAATATTATTTCCCACCACTAGATGGTGGCATTCTGCCTTCTATATAAGGCCCAGTAACAGGAAGTTAGAGTGTTAGAGGAGAATGAGTAGCAGTGGAGACAAGCAGATAACAGAGGAGAAAGGAGGAGGTGTAAGGAGTTAGTTAAGAGGAACCAAGTATTGTGCAGATGGAAGAAAAGTGGAGAACCTTTCCTAACGGAAAAGGCTGTCATTACCCCTGACACTGGCCATGTCAGGACAGCAAGTGACAATTAACAGCTAAACCACTAGAACCCTGAATATTTCTTGGACTGTCAAGCCTGACAGAGGTAATCGACCGTCCCCGGTCTTCATGGACTCTGCCAGCACCCATGTGGTCAACAGAAGCTACTGGCATCTGACTACAGTATCAGCAACCAGGTACAAGTTGTTTATTGGTCTACACTTTGGATCCCTCCGGGAGGTGCAGCCATCTTTATATATATTTCAGGAACCTGTTGGTGCAGACGTGTCATTCCTGCCCCACAGAGTATCCTTCTAAAAGAAAGGTCTTATGAAAGTGACCTTAATATAATATTGTCCAGAACCAGGGCTAGTTATAGAAAATACCACTAGGAGTGAAAGTAACAGGATTTAAAGAGACAGTGCCTAACTAACTACCTATTATAACCACCTACCAGCCAAAGAGGACATCTTATCTATAACCAATTGTAACATCATTTATTGTGACTATATGAACTCAAGGCAAAAGTAAAGATATCTCTTGTTTGATTAACAACTGCCTCCTCATCATTGCAAAGGGTGTGTCTACCTTTAAAAAGACACTGGCGTCACGAAACACCAGGGCCCAGCCGTCCGACATGGTCAAACTCAACATCCAGGGCACCTCACCTGACCATCCTGGAGCCCTGCGTATGGAACGTGCCCCGAGAGAAGTCGTGTCCACCCTCCACACAACTGCACACTGCCCAGGGAAGTTACAACTAATCGTGAGTAAAACCACCGGCTACACCATGTACACTGTGACAACCTACCTACCATATCACTCACATATCCCTGCGGCTGGTGGCTGCAGTAGCCCTTAGAAGGAGCGTTGGGTTCTTTGTGGACGATTCCTGCCTAACCACATTCTAATTTCACGCCCTAACAGTGTGCAGCCAAGATGGCGGTAGCTGCACTACAAGTCCCAGCCAGCAGCCAGGAGGAGACCAAAAAAAAAAAGTGCTTGTAGCCCTTAGAAGGGCTGTTGGGTTCTTTGTGGGTGATTCCTGCCTAACCAACATCTAAATTCAGGCCCTAACACTCTCCCTGACAGACAGCAGCTCTATCCCTAATCTCATGCAGCAGCCAGGAGGAGACCAAAAAAAAGGTGTTTGCAGCCCTTAGAAGGGCTGTTGGGTTCTTTGTGGGTGATTCCTGCCTAACCAACATCTAAATTCAGGCCCTAACGCTCTCCCTGACAGACAGCAGCTCTATCCCTAATCTCATGCAGGCGGCGTCTGACGTTCACCGCCATTCCGTGTTATGGTAAAATTTTAACTGCTTCACCTGCTACCTCAGTCTCACTTGGTCACTCTGGGTTCACTGCCATGCTGTGTCAGGGTAAATTTTTGGGTGGTTCACCTGCTACCTCAATCTAACTTGGTCACCAAACTGTCACCACGCTGTGTCAGGCTTATGCCTGCGTCATGGGGCGGGGATAGAACAGCAGTGCCAGCATGGGCAGTGGTGTCACCCGCAGGCGGTGATGGACCTTCGTTGCACCTAGTTGGGTGCTTTACTAACATGTGATGGGCA